>BQNB010056460.1:7570-38664 GCA_026074375.1 Tanacetum coccineum | reverse complement strand
AAAACTCAAGTTTTGACTCGGTTTAAGTCTAATACAAATAAAAGGCAAAAAATAATTAAAATAAAATAAATAAATCCTAACGGTTTAAACGACGGCATTCGTGATTTCTCGATTGACATAACGGACGAATTGGTTTGTAAATACTCGCGAGGATTTTTAAAATTGGTGATTTTATTAAAAATCGCTTAAGAAGATAAAATAAATAATTAAAATTTCAAGATTTAACTATTAATTTAAATTTAGTGACCTTAAAATACGGGCTTTCATAGTAACCTAGGCAGATTCAAGGTTTAATATAAAAGTTCTTTTGTAGTATTCAATATTGTTCTTCTTAGCATTATTGATTAGATTCTGCATAATCAATAGTGTTTACTCAGTGTTTCATTATTGTTGCTTTAGAATTATCTAAAGGAGCAAACTCTTTGCAAGCTAAAGGTTAAGATCTATTCAGTAAAACAATCCAACAGACAACAATAATGTTGGTGAATTCATAGGTTTGTAAAATGTATAATGTAGGACCACAAGATTTCCCAAGTGTATGATAATGCAACAGATGCAAACATCACAAAAATGTAATTATATTTCCCTAAGCTCATGACACTGAAGCTCGACATAAATGAATTGCAATATAAATTGCCAACATTGCCCGTGATGATGTTCTAACCTGCAACATCCTAAATCCGACATGGTATACGTTCGTTTGTCCAGTGATAGCTAATCATCCGAACGAGGATGTCAATCCCAAATAGATCTATTCATAACATTCGCGCTCACATAGCAATTGACAGTTCATGATTGTGGGCTCAGAGGGTTATCGCTACTTAGGCAAACACGTAATCATAGTGTAAAAATGTCCACTTGTGTCCAATTATAAAATCATGTTTCTCACCCCAAAACTTATAAATCATTATAAATGTAAAACGTGGGTTGCGTTGGCTAAGACTCACACTTGTAGTGAGTGAATCGATAATGAAAATCACAAACAAAAAATGCGTCATGAATAACGCCGATGCAACCTAATTACTTTAATGGACGTATGAGTAATAAGTACATATTGAATAACTATGACCACATATAATTCTATATAGCTAAATCACCATCTATTTGTATTTAATAAATAATATTTATAAAGTTAAAATGTTTATAAATATTTCCTTAGTAAAAATGTCGTAACTTTCTCGTTTTAAGTTCGTTTCGTATGTTCTTTACGTCCATGCTTTCGTATTAAGAAGAGGTATCAAAATATTACATTTTCATATTTTCAACCCTCTGGTGAACAATACTTTTACTGTTCATGCACTTTTATAAATTTATTTTTATAAACTTAATTATCGTAAACTCGTAAACGTCATATCTTATTCGTTTTAACTCCGATTTTAGTGATTCTTTCGAGCAGGTCTTCATAATTAAAAGTTCTATCTAACTAAAATATTTTCCAAAAATTATCTGAGATGAACAGTAATTTGTTTTTATAAAAGTATTTATTATCGTAAACATGAAAAATCTATAACTCCTTCGTTATTGATCGAATAATTATGATTCTTAAGGTTTTGGAATCCTAAAAATATGTACTTTTTTATGAAAAATAATTATATAATTTTATCAGAATTAGAAAATAATAAGTTTTTATAAAATTGTTTTTATAAAAGCTTTTATTTATAGTAAACTTGCAAATGGCGTATCTTCTTCGTTATAGCTCGGATTTTTAAGTTCTCTACATGCATACGATCGTCATGAAATGTATTATTTTATAAAAATATAAAATAAATACCTTATTTTCGTGATTAAATAGTAGGTTTTGATCTTTTAGTTAAAATGTGTTTAAAACTTGTTTTTATAAGTTTTTAGTTTAGTAACTTTGTTACAAGTCCTCTACAACACATTATATTACATGTCTCATATACATAAGGTTATTAGTCCATCATTTGTCCAAGAGTACAAGTCCTTATATCACTTTTACTTATAAACTTATTAAGTAAACTTTTAAGTAACTAGTTTATATACTTTTTATAAATAAACCAAAACTTGTATAATACTTATACTTCCCTTATAACATGTCCTCAACATCAACATAACATATGACAAAGTCTATCAAACCATGAACAAATGTAAAAATCCATTTTACATGTTAATAATATTCCTAGATGGTGATTCACTATATAAACATAATATACATATGAAATCACAAATGTAAAGAGTTTAATAGTTTTAGATGACCTTAATATGAAGTAGGATGATGAACAACAAGATCTAAACCCTAGTTTAGATATTAAACCCAAGCTTCCAATACTTAGAAATCCCTAATTCTAAGAAAACCCTAATCTTAAACCTTGTTTGTTTAACCCTTGTAAACACTAAACCAAGCCTTTAAACCTTCTTGTAATACCTTAGACATGATGTTAGATCACTTGTATACTTGTAAAAATAAAAAACTATGAATGTATATATGTTTGGTGTTTGAGCCGTGGCTAAGGGTGTGTAAAAGAGAGAGTTTGTGTGTTTTTGTTATGTGAAATAATACAAGTGAAGTTTACTTGCATTAGCTTGCCTTTTATAGCAATATTTAACTAAGGTTAATTTAACTTAACCATGGTTAGGCTTGAATGACCATTGTGTAAGAAACTCATGGGAGGGGGAGTAGGCTCTTACAAGAGTTGGAAGATGTAAGACTAGTTGGTGAAGTTTGCTTGAAAGATTATACAAAATGTGTTAGATTGCAAAACAAAAATATCTTAGTGTTTTCCTACCCTATAACCGGACACATATGTATATATATAAGAAATTGTATAATTTTTGAGTATTGGGTATAATTGTGGGTATTTGTTGAAGCGTAGATAAATTTTGGTGGTTCCATAAATGCCTAAACGTATTCTATCGCGAAACGTAAACACTTTACGTAACCAATAAAAATAAAATGTGCAAAGTTAATAATTATCCTCTAAATAATTATCTAACACTAGCTTGAAGTAAACATTTAATTGTTTGATGCCCGTTTACATTGAATGATAATTTTTAGCTTACGCGATTTAACTTAACGATTTAAAATTAAAAGCAAACGCGTACGAGACTAAAAATAAATAGTGAATTAAATGACGTCAAAAAAGACCTGAAAAAGAACGGGTGTTATAACTCCTATCTGAAGAACATATCAAAAACACTCGGCCTTTGTTCATGATTTAGAGGGTTCTCCGATCTACTTACGGCTCAAGGGGCAAACAAATTTGTAACATGCTTACACTGGAAATATGATGAAGTCCCTCTCCAAATGTCTCTCTCCAAAAGCTCTAAGACTAAAATCCTGGTTTAAGTATTGAAGGTTATCTCACTAAACTTGGGTTATTATTAATGAACTGGCTAAGACAAGTCTCATTAGAGTTTTGCCCAAAATTGAAATACAAAAAGATACTTGTGTTCTGGCGGTTACATTAGGAGAAAAGCAAGAAACATACTCATAAACCCAAATATGAAAATAGCATCCAAGAAAAACTATACCTGTTGCACATGGATCTTTGTGGTCCTATGCATGTCGAGAGTATCAATGGGAAGAAGTACATTTTAGTCATCGTGGATGATTATTCCAGGTTCACATAGGTTAAAATTTTACAATCAAAGGATGAAACTCCTGAGTTCATAATCAAATTTCTGAAGAGAGTACAAGTTTGTCTCAATGCAACTGTCAGAACCATTCGAACAGATTGTTAATCAGACGCTGAAAGCTACTATGAAGATGTCGGGATTTTTCATGAAACATCAGTTGCGCGTACTCCACAACAAAACAACGTCGTCGAAAGGCGGAACCAAACTTTAGTCGAAGTTGCCCGTACTATGTTGATATTTTCAAAGGCACCATTATTTCTATGGGCAGAAGTAGTGGCAACAGCTTGTTACACCCGAATCGATCCCTGATACTTTCTCGACACAACAAAACACCGTATGAGCTATTACATGACATAAAACTATATTTAAAGTATTTTCATGTCTTTGGTGCCCTGCGCTACCCAACCAATGACAAAAAAGATATGGGAAAGCTAAAACCTAAAGCTGATATTGGTATTTTCATTGGCTATTCTCCCGCAAAGAAAGCATATCGAATTTATAATAAATGGACAAGATTGATCATGGACACTATTCATGTCGAATTTGATGAGCTGACAAGTATGGCTTTTAAACAATTTAGTTCAGGACCCGAGCTTCAACTTATGACTCCGGCTCCATCAGTTTAGGACTCATGCAAAACCTATCTTCCTCAACACCATATGTTCCACCAAGAAAGAAAGACTAGGATATATTGTTCAACCAATGTTTGATGAATACTTTCAGCCTTTACCAAGTGTTGTATCTCGTGTATCTCCTGTTGTTGCTCAAATTCCTACTGATACAATAGGTACACTATCACACCCCGCCAAGGCGGAAACGCGAGGCATAACATGAAAGATATTAACATAGCACATGGTATCTTTATAGAGGAATACTAAATAGTGTAATAAATGCAAAGACACAACGTGTCATGATAACATCCAACAAAAAAAACCAACGACCAAATATGAATGATAAGGATTACCATCCATACAAGTCTTATAATATCAAAACAAAGTCTAGAAATCAAATCAACATATTGCTCAAATAAAACGGCATAGCAAAATCATAGATCTTCAACTTGCATCTTATGGTCTCACTAGCAACTCTCCTAACATCAATTTCGATCACCTGAGTTACCTGAAAACGATGCTAAAACACGTCAACACTAGGTTGGTGAGATGCCATAGGTTTTAGACACCAACCTCAAAACATTTCAAAACAATTCCAACATTACTGTGATAAAGATAAACAGTTGCATGGCATATCATGAACTATCACATACTACAAATCAATCAGCTCAATTCAACACAATTCAAATCAATATAGCTCAAACAAAATAGCTCAACTCAAAAATAGCTCGGCTCAACCCAAGTGGGGAAGGAACGATCCCACGATCCAAGCCAACCCGGCTCCACTTGTCAATTCAATTCAACACATAGCAAGTAATAGCCACACAGCACATGCATTTTTAAGCTCAACCATCAAATATCACAGTAATAAAACATCACATACTCAAGCATCGTTTCCACCCCAATGAAAAATCTTAGAAAAGATAGGGCTATGACACTCACCTGTTTGCGCAGCTACAAGCAATTCAAACTCCTTCCTTAACAACTATACACAATAAAAGCTCATGTTACCATCGGTAAGCTAAACGCTTAATCCAATATAACAACCCTAATGATGGACTAATATCATCTATACTATATGTAAAGACTCTCTACCATCATTTTATACCTTCATTATATCTTTTATTTACTCTTTACTTTTATTTTAAACACTTACAACTTTCTGCTCTAATGCAGAATTTTTACCCAACTTGCACGACCCAAAACCCATACCAAAACGCATCCATAATTCCCACAAAAATTCACACATGACCCCACATGTGTATATTAAGTTTCCCCCAGAAGCTCATGCATTCATTCAACCCCTAAGTATACCTTTGAAAATCAAACTTACAAACTGGTCAATTTCGGATCTGATTGCACACTAAAAAGTTTCGACTTAAAAACCCAACTTAGAATTAATTTTAGCCTTATCCCTTTTGGGGTTTCTTAATAGACATATGAAAGTTATTTTATGTAAAAGGTCTTAATTTAAAACACTTCTTAAGTAGGGTTTTCACCTCACTTAAGTTGACTCAAAATTCGTCTGAAAACACAGTTTTGACAACGAGTCTTGTAAACAACATTTGACCCCCTTCCCGACCATAAAAACCTTCGAGGCTAGATTTTATGGAAAGAAGATTCAAAAATCTACAGTTTAAAAAAAAGAATCATGTCGTTTGCATTCTCCATCATGGAGATATTCGCCCAACAATCTGACCTAAATTCTGCTCATTAATTAAACACCAAAACGCATAATTCAAGCCCTAATTCCTCATTAAAACTCATAACCACTTACAATTATGAACCCTAATCATTAATTCACCATTAATTACAGTAGACTAAACCCTAATTAAGAAAACCTAATTAAATTTTATGATAAAACTTAATCCATCATGTTTAGATTACATAAATTAACATGATAACTAAAAAGATTAAACTAGGAATAGAATGATTACCTTAATAACTTGATAAAAAAAAACTTTTTTTTTCTTTCTCTTGAGGATTCGGTCGACCAAGGAGCAAGGGGGAGAAAAAATCTGTATTTTCTAATCCTTGGTTTGCTTATATAGGCCTAATAGATAACCCTTTTTACAAGTTTGAGCCCAACTTGGATTTTTTTTTACTATTCCCGTTTTTACTATTCATCCATCAATAATTTTTAAAAATTTTTATTTTCTTTATTATTTACTAAAAGAACTTGAAGTTTGATAATTTATAAAAACCATAAACTATCTCCAAAACATTTTTTCGCAAAACCTACGTTTTACGCTTTCTAAAAATAACTTATCATTTCCAAATTCACTTTCTATATATGGAAAGTTTAGCAAAAACTCTCATATTTTAACAAACTCATTTCTTTCACAAATGACACGCTTCACATTTTAATCCATCACCTAGACAACCACTTATTAACCAAAACAATTCTTTCAAAATACTAATTCAATTCCATTATCACTATAAGTGATAAAAATGAAATTTCTCCATCAAATAACTCATTTCTCTTAACTTAACCTCTAAAACCTAAACTTATCTTAAATTAATAACACAAAAATACGTATACGTATAAATACTTACACATTTAACAAAAAACGCTAAAATCTCAATAACCATTTCCTCATCACTCAAAAGTGAACGAAATGAACTCAACAAATTTTAACACAAATCCAATCCTAATGAGACGATCACGCTCAATGGATTGATTATCCAATCTCACACAAACACATATAAACACGTATAACACATAAAATCACATAAACCGTACGTTGCAACAGACACATAAGTCAACACTAATTGTTTGACTAACCTACTCAAGTCACGGTTGTTACAGGTGTTTTGGCCATTTAAGCTTATAAGCTGTTGAGCTTATTTTGACAGCTTATTTGATAAGCTGGTTAAGCCAGCTTATTTTTATTAGGACCGCCACACTTTCAGCTATTTTTTGTAAATTTTTCAAATTTTTATAAAATCTTTTAGTATTTTTTATAATTTATTTTCTTTTTAAACTTAAAAAAATCATAAAAAATAAAATATTAATCAGAAAAATATAAATCTTTTTTCTAAAATTTTCTTTTTTCATATATTTTGTAGGAAAAATATAAAAGTTTTTGTAGGATTAATTTTTCAAAAATTTACTTTTTAAAGAACGGGATTCGTTCCCGTTCTTGTCTTGACTCGGTTTTGGGTCAAACGACCTCCGTTTTCAGTCTAGTTTTTTTAAACTTTGTTATTTGTCATTTAAAATCTATTTTAGCTTTTAAATTTGTTCTAGGGATTAATTCGTAAAATTTAGGTGTTTAGCCCTCGTTTTTCGTACCCGTTTTAGGTTTTAAGTTATATTGCTTTCATTTTTAGGTTTTATTTATTCGTTTTTGCATATTTAACTTGTAGAAATAGAAAACCAATCATACCTTTGTCATATTCAAACATCAATCATCAATCCGTCATTCGATTTTCCTGATGGTGTCCCCTACATGTCCTCATCATCTCATCCTAAGTATCTATAATCCTATAACCTACCTCTCTCTAAGTGTCTCCGCCCTAAATCTCATCACCAAAGTGCCAACAAATCCATAGTCCCCTGCTCTAAAAGCCTCCAGTAGGTCCAGCCAGTGAGGAGCGAGATAATCTCACCATCCTCAAATCTCGGACCTAGAGCAATACGCAACCTCTCCTAGCGTAACCGTAACCTCGAACATCTGCTCTAACAGTTTCGTAGAAGGAAGAAGCAAAGGTGGTGGATGGAGTAGGTAAATGGTATAGGTAGAAGAGGTATGTCCCTGATGTTGTGTTCCTCTGATGGTAGTTATCCCTGATCCAGGGGGGGGGGGGTGTTTAAGATGTAAGTGGATGTGCAGCAGCACTCATCATGGCCACAGGATTGCCCTGTATATGGAAGAATATTAGGTGATGGTAGGGGTAGTAATGGAAGTAGATGGTGACTCGGCTCTTACCAATTTCAAGCCATCTCTTTTACTAAAGGATAAGTAAGGACTAACAGGTAGTGTTAGAGGTGATAACAGGTAACTGGTGGTGATAGTAATATGGGTTAGTGGTGATAGTATCTAAGGTAGTGGGATGAAAAGTAGAGAGTGGGGTTGATGGGGTAGAGTAGGTAATGTAAAGAACGTCCTGGAAACCTCTTGTATCTGAAGGAAGTGATATGGTGTCCTGAGCTCGGATAGAACATCCTAGCCTACACGGTGTAAACGGGTTGGAACAAGAGTTCCCCGGTCGAGCTAAGTGCCCTCCCTTATCTCCTCAACATCCATCAGCATCATCCTCGTCATCATCGATGACTCATTCATCGCATTGTCTCCTCCGTCGCAGATAAGCACGGGTCCTCCCTCATCTCCTCAGATCGGAGTCTACAAGGTAAGCCTAGGAAGTCCAAATAGAGTGAGACAGCAGCAGCAGTGGCTGCCTCCTCTGCTGGAAATACATCATCCTTCCGGTTGGCATAAACTCTGTATACTGCTCTGGAAACATATGGCACATAACCAGTGAAGGTGGTGCTTTGACCCCGCACATAATCAGGAGATGGTGGGAGCCTGAAGAGCGGCCTCCTCCATAAAAGGTCCCGTCTAGCAACATGGGCAGTCCATCGATTCTCTGAGATCCTATGTCTGACAGACCCTTGAACGGACTAGATACTTCCAATTAATTGAACTGTGGAATCCTCTGAATCTGACATGAACAAATCTGAAGAATCAAAAGTAACTTATGTAATATTAATATAAGACTCTTACCATAACATACAAAGTATTTAATAACATTAAACCAATCAATGAATGCATCTTAATCTAACCAACTAATGCAACACCATGTACTGTATGTTCCGTAAAAAATCCCTTGTATGAATGAATGTTTGAAACGATTATAGTCTAGCAAACAACATTTGACCTGGTTAATCTATATCCTTGGGTCTTTGATACCCGGTTATAGTCCAGCAAAAACATTTGACCTGGTTCTCTATAACCTTGGCTCTTGATACCAATCTGTAACACCCCCAAATTGGGTCGCAGCGGAATATGGGTTGGGGGTGGTACTTCATAGATCAATAACACAAGATATATATAAGAACGACCATTAAAAGCCGTTTAAAACTGATACATTGGATTTAACAAATTGTTTGTTACAAAAGCCCGAAGCTTCACTTGTTCACTTGTTCAAAATACAAAGATTTCTAGCCCATAACAGATATACAAAATGTAATGCGACAAAATCTTTAATGCATGACATCCAAATCAAAACCACCAATGTATCCCTTGCACCTCGTGCCTTATTGATCCCCTGAAAAACATTGCTTAAAACGTCAACATATTGTTGAGTGAATTCATAGGTTTATAAAATGTATAATGTAGGACCGCAAGATTTCCCCATGATAATGCAACAGATGCAAACATCATAAAATGTAATTACGTTTTCCTAAGCTCATGACACTGAAGCTCGACATGTATGAAATGCAATATAAATTGCCAACATTGCCCGTGATGATGTTCTAACCCGCAACATCCTATGTCCGACATGGTATACGTTCGTTGTCCGGCAAACCGGCACAGTGAGCATGACTCACCCGAATAGGGATGTCAATCCCAAATAGATCTATTTATAACATTCGCGCTCACAACAGTAATTGACAGTTCATGATAATGGGCTCAGAGGGTTATCGCTACTTAGGCAAACACGTAATCGTAAATGTGAAATGTCCACTTGCGTCCAATTGTAAAACATGCATATGTTTCTCACCCCAAAACTTGTAAATCATTAAAATGTAAAATGTGGGGCTATGAACTCACCTTGAGTAATGAATATCAGATTATATCACAGAAAATGCGTCAGATAAACGCCGAATGCAACCTAATTAATTATAGGCCGTATAAGTACTAAGCATTTTGAATAACTACTACCATATATAATTCTATATAGCTACATCACCATCTAATTGCGTTTGTGAAATCTTATTTATAAAGTTAAAACGTTTATAAACATTTCATTAGTAAAAACGACGTAACTTTATCGTTTTTAGCGTGTTTCTTACGTTTCTTATGTCCACGCTTTCGTATTAAGACAAGTTATCAAAATATTACATTTTCATATTTTTAGTCCTCTGATGAACAGTGATTTTTACTGTTCATGACAGTTAATAAATTTATTTTTATAGATTTGGTTATCGTAAAACCCGTAAATGTCGTATCTTATTCGTTTTAGCTCTGTTTTTAGTGATGCTTTCGAGCACGTCTTTGTTATTAAAAGTTATATCATATTAATGATGTTTTCAAAATATTCATGTCTGATATGAACAGTAAGCTTTATAAAAAAAATAGTTTTATAAAAGTATTTATTGTCGTAAACTCGCGTAATTCATAACTCCTTCGTTATTGATCCAAAAATTTCGATTCTTACTGATAAGAAGAACAATAATGAATACCAAAAAAGAACTTTTATATTAAACTTTAAATCTGCCTAGGTTACAGATTACAAACTATGATTACTATTCGATCTCTATAATCTTGTGTAGAACTATATCTACTGACTATGCCTAGGGTTCCTTTTATAGACTAAGGAAACCCTAATGGGCTTTACAAAACGTGTATAAAGATAATGCATATCCTTTCCTAAGATATCTCATGCATATCTTTAACTCTAACTAATTTCTGCGTAAGCAGACTTAACTATTACATAAGCAGTATTAACTTTTTAACACTACGAGTACCAACTATGATAATCCTTCTACCAGTACTAACTATTATACTAGCAGAACTAACTATAATACAAACAGAATTAAGTCTATTATACAAAATTACTAACAATCCTCCCCTAAACTTAAACTTCACTTCTTAACTTTAAGTTTCTTTAGTTGTCTTTAGTTTGGGCTTTTGAGAATTGTATCTAAGCATGTCTTTAAGTCCTTAGCTTCTCTTGAATGATGATCTGTTTGATGTTCTTTGAAAAACCAGATCATAATTTATCTTTTAGTCTTTGTCTTCTCTTCACAACTACACAGTAACATCCAACTAAGTTGGCTTTGTAGTTTTTGGCAAACTACCAGCCATCAACGGATTTGATATGTCTTTGCCATGAGCCGTTTGCTATGGACTAGTCAATGCTTCATTGCAATAACAAGGTGCATTGATAACCTTATAGTTTTTAGCAAACTATCAGCTATCAACGGATTTGAGATCTCTTTACCAGTAGCCATTTGCTCTTGATTAGCCAATGCTTTAGTGTAATATTATGGTGCATTGATTACCATACAGTTTTTGGTAAAATGTCAACCATAAACGGATTTGAGAAGTCTTTACCAAAGCCGTTTGCTTTGGACTAGCCAGTTCTTATGCCTATTATATGCATTGGTGAATGATGACCTATTTGTTGTGTGGTGGTTAGGCCAAACACCCAAACCCCCCCCCCCATTCTCTCTTTTATTTTAGTTTTATCAGTTTCCAAAATATGCCCATAGCTTTCTGATAATCATCACTTCTTATAACAATTGCTTTCTCATACCATCTTTTAATAGTTTATAACAAACTTTTATATTGTTCCATCTAGAAGCTTCATCTTTAGCATCACTTGGCAAGCATCTTTTGACAAATGATATTTCCTATCTGCTAACATATATATATAAGATGCCTCCAATGTTAAATAATGTACTGCACATTTATCATAATACCTCTAACTAATCATCTTTTTTTGAAGTTGTAAGCTCCAAATAGCATCTTCATTGAGAGGTAGATCAAACATAGTCCTGAGGTCACTCCAAAGCACTCTGTTATAAGCATTTTAAGCCGATTTGTTTTTTCCGATACTTTGATTTACCAACCTGTACAGCTCATATAAGATCTCTTTGTGAAGGCTTTAATCATAGCTCCAGATCATGTAGACTGTATCAGACTCCATTTTGCTCTTATTATCTGATAAACACTTGTTTGACCTTGCTGAAATATCTTCTAATTTACCACAATATTATATTTTGTAGCCAAAGGAGTAGGATTCATAGCTTCCCTGATTGCCTCATTGATCAGTCTTTTGACTTGGTGTAAATACGCTTGTACTATTACACTTGTGTTAAAGTAACTTATACCTTCCATAGCATTTTGCTTTCTTTCTTTTTCCTGTTCTTTTACTAGCTCTTCTTCCTTTACTTCAACAACTTTTTCTCCTATAGTTGGAACATCTTTTATAATTAATCTTTTGTCTTCTTTGTGGTTTTTGTCAGAGCTTTCTCCATATTCACACTTTTCAATTTTCCTTTGTAGCTTCAAAATTCATTTAGGAACAAAAGTGTGTCCCCCCCAATCTATAGGAACAAAAAGTGTAATCCGCTATGAACTAACTTCTCAAACTCTTCTTTAATTTCTTCAAAAACTCAACTTCTTTAACTGGGAAAGCTTCAGGTGTCCTTGATTCTACAGATAGTTTGACATGTTGATTTCTTAATTGTGAATGAGTCATGGGTTTATTTCTTCTTTACCTTAGCTATTTCCTCATTGCCAAAGTGTTTCTTCTTTGATTACATATCTAACATTCTTTTTACAAAATCTTGTCTCAGGCACATCCTTTTTCCCCATAAAAAAAAAACACATCTTTTGTCAACTCTGCATTTGCTTCTAGCTTAGCTCTAATAGCATCCCAATCTTCTTCAGTATAATATTGAGCTTTAAATTGAACTTGAGCTTTTCTTTTCTTTTGTTGTTCTGATAATGCTTCCTCTTCTGCCATTCTTTTGGTTATCAATTCATTTAAATGAATCTACTTTGCAACTTCTTCATCCATTTAAGCTTGCAATTTTATAGCATCTTCCAATCCAGCTTCCTCTTGTCTTATTTGTTCATTAGTTTTGTGAGTAGCATGGATATCCTCTTCAACCATTGTAACCTTTCCTTCCCTTTAACCCCTTTTACTAACAGTACCGGAATCAACTTTAGCACTACCAGTATTAACATCTTCAATACCAGTATTAATCTCATCCTCATGGGAGGCTCAATTACTAGCCTCACCCTCTGATGCAGACACAATTACTTTCTTGGATTTCCTCTTCAAAGCTTTTTCCAGAGATTTCACCTTCTTTACCAATTTGAGCACAGCAGTCCCTAAGGTCTGTTTGGTGTCCTTCAACTCTTTCTCCAAACTAGTAACCCTGGTCACCAATCTAGGTACAAGTACCATTAATTCTTTGAGTTGCATACTGGCCTTAGCACTTTCTGATGTGTTACCTTCAGGGAGAGGTGCTTCATATGACCTAGGTGGTAAGGAATGAGGTGGTGAGCAAGGTGGTGATTGAAATGGTGAAAAAGGTGGTGATTGATGTGGTGAATGAGGTGGTGATTGATGTGGTGAATGAGGTGGTGGTGATGGATGAGGTGGTGATGGAATAGGTGATGGAATAGGTGGTTGTGATGTGGATGATATTGGAACAACAAGTGTGTAATGGGGTTTAGCTGGTTGTGCTAAGCCTTCACCTTGATCCACAACTGCCCCTGCCAACATAGCAAGCAACAATGGTACAAAATCCCCTGCATAAACCCTTTTCGTGTTTGCAAAAATCTTTTTGGTTAAAGTGGGGGCTAAATACCTTCCTTTATTTTCAGTTGTAATATCCAAAATAATTTGTAAAAACCTTGGATACATTAAAATTTTTGAATTTCTCTCTATGTTATGAACCATCCCATCAAAAATCATTTTAGAAAAATTATAAACCCTATTGCTAGATAGACAGATTAATGCAGTAGCAATAGTACTGCCAAATTGATCCTATCCACCAGACTTAGGGCTTAAGTAGTGTAAAATATAATGGATTAGAAATTTCCATTGGGGTGTAAAATTCCTTTTCCAAAAAGTTAATTTACCCTCAGTAACATACCCCAATGTGGCTAATCCAGCATATATTTCAGCATCAGATAAATTATGTATTCTTGTTGCATCTGCCAATTAAAGTTTACTTCTGACAGATGCCTCAGTAATAGTATACTCTGTTGAGCACCCCCCCCCCCCCCCCCCCCCCCCCCCCCCCCCCTCTAATATATGCTCTAATGTTGAGTCCCATTTGGCAAAGTGTTTCTAACGGCTTCGGCAGTTTGCCAGAACTGTTTGACTAGGGAGTCATAGATAGTAGGATTATGAGTTAAGACATACCTAAGAGATGTACCTTTAAGGAAATCTACTACCTTACTGAAACCAACACTTTCATTTGGTTTCTTCAGGAAAGCGACCATATTATGCTTGTCTGAGTACTTTAGGTTGGCCATATGGACTTGTTGATGAACAGAAATCGTAAGAATGTAAATTCTAATCCCGGGTTTGATTCGAGTGAATTACTAAGTGCTGGTAGAGAGAGGGAATTGAGTTTTTATCGTAGAATAAACAAGGGTTCTATTGGACCGTTGTGTAAAGTAAGTTTCTTTTAGAGTAAGAAGATATTTTATGAGAAAGTGCAGTGCAGTAATTATCCAAATAGAAGACCTATGTTACAAGTACACGCCATAAAAATCTCTAACGGTAATATTTAAATAAGAAAAGTCAATTTTCCCTCACCAGCACCAACAGTCATCTACCAGTATTAAAATTAGTCTACCAGTACTAATATAGTATACCAGAATTAACATATAGACTACCAGCATTAACTTATAGACTATCAGAATTAACTTTAAGTCCACAGAATTAACAAATAGTCCACTAGAATTAACTTGTAGACTACCAGAATTAACTCTAATACTTAGTACTTACAGACCATATATGAGTAGAATTTGCCAGCACTGCATCTATCCATCCTCAAATCCAGCTTTCTGAAATGTTAGTGCAAAAAAACAGAAAAAATGCTCTATATTCACTTGACTTAAATAATAAATAAATCTGATAACTACCAGCATTAATACCCTAGCAGTATTAATGTAAACTAGAAGTAGTTACTAGTCTTTACAAACTGTACAATTTAACTCCTCTCAAAATGTAACGACAGATTTAAATTCAATGTGAACACTAAAAAGTTAAAAATTTGGTAACATCAATCCTTTTGATGAGGATGGTCTACACTTTTGAGGTCAGTGTGAATCTTAAGAACATCTATCAATCTCTTCTCATAACAATCCATTATGAAGTGATGTCGAATCTCAATGTGCTTGGTTCTTGAGTGATAGACTGGATTCTTGACAACACATATGGTGCTTTCATTGTCAATATGGATTTTGGTGTTCATGAAGTTAACGTCATAATCCATCTTTTGGTATTGTATCAATAGTACTTGCGCACAGCAATGAGCAGCTGCAACATATTCTGCCTCAGTAGTAGAATTTGCCATAATTGTCTGCTTTTTGCACTGCCAAGATATGAGTCTTCTTCCAAGAAATTGACATCCACCAGTTGTTGATTTCCTATCAAGGTTGGCTCCTGCATAATCACTATCTGAGAAAGCTTCTAGTTCAAAAGGGGAATCCCTATGTTTGAGATATCTAAAGATCCTCTTTACAGCATGTAAATGGGAAGCTTTTGGAGTGACTTGAAACCTTGCACAGGCACAGACAACAAACATGATTTATGGCTTTGATGCAGTTAAATACATCAAGGAACCAATCATTGATCGGTATTCATGCACATCTACCTCTACACCATCTTCATCTTTAACCAAGGGCTTGTTTGACTCAATAGGAGTAGTAGCTGTTTTGATGGAGCAAAACTCAAACTTCTTGAGAATGTCAGCTACATACTTGTCTTCACTAATGAAGATTCCATCAGGTTGTTGCTTCACCTGTAGTCCCTAAAAGAATGTAAGCTCTTCCATGGAACTCATCTAGAATCTTTTGTGCATAACTTCTTCAAATTCAGTACACATAGACTTCTTAGTAGAGCCAAATATGATGTCATCCACATAGACTTAGACCAACATAATGTTACTCTTATTCTTCTTGATAATTAAGGTTTTGTCTTTGGTACCTCTTCTAAAATCATTCTCCAGCAGGAAAGAAGAGAGTGTCTCATACCAAGCTCTAGGAGCTTGATATAGACCATAAAGAGCTTTAACCACCTTATAGACTTTGTTTGGATAAGCATGATCAACAAAGCCTTGAGGTTGATGAACATACACCTCTTCTTCAATTGTGTCATAGAGAAAAGCACTTTTAACATCCATTTGATAGACAAGAAATCCCATATATGATGCAAAGGCTAGGAACAGCCTGATTACCTCTATTCTAGCAACAGGTGCAAAAACCTCATCATAGTCTATTCCTTCTTCTTGTCTATGACCTTGAGCTACAAGCCTGGCTTTATTCTTCACAACAATGCTTCTTTTATCTCTCTTGTTTTTGAAAACCCACTTAGTGCCAATTGCCTTCTTTCCAAAAGGCAAATCCACAAGTATCCAAACCTGCTGTAACTTGAACTAGAGCAATTCCTCTTGCATTGCTTTAACCCAGCTTTCATCATTTAAGGCTTGTGATATAGTCTTGGGTTCTTCTTGAGAGAGAAAACATGCAAACAAATAGCTTTGATGATCCTTGTAGTTTTTTCTATTCTGTTTGTGAATGTAACTCACCAAGGCTTGTTGTGCTAAAGAAGCCTTTTGAATCTTCCCTCTTGTTTGAACTGCTGATGTAGGATCTCCTAGAATTTGTCCTTTTAGATGATCCTTATGAATTCTGAGTGTGGGAATAGGACTGACAGCAATGGTGTTATCCATGTTGTTGAAATCAGCCACTGCACCCTCATCTTCATCATCATCATAAGCTCCATTGAATATTCCATCATTTGGGAGAGTATCAGAAGCATCTTCCAAGTCAGGCATATTTGGATCAATGGGTAAATCAACATTAGGGAGAGTAGATGCATCAATAGGTATGTTGCCTCCAAGATAGACAAATGATGATTCATCAGCATTTGCACCTGTGGAAGTACTAGCAGCACTAACATTGGGTGTGTTAGACCTATCAGTACTAACAAATGATCTATCAGTACTAACAAATAGCCTATCAGTACTAAGTTGGTTAGTACTGATAGCTTAAGCTGCCTTCTTTTGAGATGCAATTCTCCTCTTTTCTTCTTTAAAGGCTTGTCTTGAAACATCCTCCATAGCTTTAGCAACCAATTCCTGAGTAACCAACATCTCAAGTTCATCTTGCAAATCTTTTTCATTATCTTGCATCTGATGTTGTTCTTCCTTATCAGCAGCATCCTCTGAATCTTGGACATCTTTATCTGAAGAAGCATTTTCAGAAGTTTTTTCTTATGCAATCTGAACAACATCCTTTACTGGAATCCTTGTCCTATGAGGTTGTAGTGGAAGCATTATGTATTCCTGAGTAGGTCCTTTATCTTTTCCTGATGAACCTTTACCCGTTATTTTACCTCCTTTGGGATCACTTCTAAAAGACACAAAGCCTCCATTGTAATCTTCATAGTCTGAAATATAAGCTTTGTTGCCAGTCATATGGCTAGAGCAACCACTATCTACCACTGCATGATCCTGAAATAAGATCTCTGGATTGCCCTCCACAAAAGGTAAAAGAATTAGTATCTCTTAGGGATCCAAGCCATTACAGACTTGGAAATCCCTTTTGGGTCAACATACTCAACCTTTTTGAGCATGAATGATCCACTGTCTTTGGACACATGATCTAGGTAATTTCCCTTAGGCCTCCAAACCCATCTTGACTTTTTAAGGTTAGTGTCTAGCTTACCTTTACCAGTATTAAATATTGCTCTTTTCCTAGCAGTAGTTATGTTTTTAACCCTAAAGGTTTTAACATCTTGTTTTAAGTCTTTGGGTCTAAAGGCTGGTTTGTGTAGTAAGACCTCTTGATAGGTGAACATGAGCCTCTTGGTCTTACATTGTCCATTCTTGGGTAAATAGATCTAGAAGCATAACCATGCCTAGCAATACTAATATTTGGACTAGTTTAGTATAGACAGGCCCCAGCAGTATGATTATACTTGGCTTGCGTACTAAACAGGCCCTAGCCAAGTACTAACATCTTGGCCTAGCTTAGTACCAATGCGTGGACCTAGCTGTTCAGTACTAACAGCGCCTAGAGCAGTACTAAACTCTTGGCCTAGCAGTTATAATGTTTGGCCTTAGCAGTACTAACAAATATGTTATGGTTTGTTACTCCTGATGGGACAAAAGTCTTACTTAAATGTGGGTATTAGAAAGTTTTCTGCATGAATAACCCTTTTTGGTATTATCCCATACTGGTTTGCCCTCCCTTTTTACCAGTATTAACCACATTTTTTAGATTAGACTCTTACATTTCTTTTTGGTCATGGAAATTACAGTCTTTGATCAAGTGGTTTGTAATTTTACAACACAAAAAACACGCTGTTACTTTTCCTAAACCCAACTCCTTATTTATGAGAATTTTGACCACTTGGTCTCATATCTAGTCGTAGGTCTAACTTTTTGCACTCCAGGTCACGTCCTCTTCATCATAGAGGTCCATTCCTTACATGAGAAACACTATCTCTGTGTTATCTATAGGATTAGACCAACAACTGATCTAACTAACTGCTTAAGCTTTTCGTTTTTTGCATCACTTGTATTACCTGCAGTCTACCTTGTTTTATTATAAGCTCAGTTGTTTGTGACTCAATGATTTTTATTCTTATGACCATATTTATCTACCAAGCAAAAAGATATATAAGCTCTTGGGTTAAGAAGTTCCGGTAATGGGAGGGGACAGGTTTTATACCCATTTTCTTTGAAAATCTATTTATTTTCTGGTTTATGCTCATAAATCACTAGATTTACATCAAAAATTACTCAAGCTGTTCTCACTATCAGTTTCATGATTGCTACTTAATTCATTCATTTGTGTGCTATAACCTAAACTAGTTTTATCTCTAGCACTCATTTAACTTTTAAGTATTTCCTTAAGATTCTTGGTCGATTCTTCCCATTTAGCAATCTTATCTTTTAATTCATCTCTTTCGTAACGACTTCTTATTCTGATTTAAGTTGTTAATCTTTATTTTCTCTACAATTTATAGCTCAAAAATTCGAAATTCATATTTTCCCTCCCCTTGCTAAATCATTTTTACGCCATTTTCATCGAGTTTATTTCTATATACCCATTTTGTTCCTATAATGGTCATATCCATGGGATTTGGGACTAGTTCCCAAACATCATTTGTTTTAAATTGGTTTAGTTCCTCTTGCATGGCCATCACCCAATTTTCATCTTTTAATGCTTCATTTATATTTTTAGGTTCTATTGTTGAAATAAAGCAAAAGAAATTGCTTTTGTCTTGAGCTTGCGACCTAAGAGTTCTTTGATTTAGATTACCAATAACGTTTTCTAGGGGATGAGTTTTAGATTCTTTAATATTTACAATTTGATTATTTTCTAATGAGATGTCTTCAAGATCATTGCCTATGGGTTTTGTTTTACTAACCTCAATAGCTTCTTCTTCGACTAGCTCATCATCTTCTAATGGTGATGTTTTAGGCGGGGGAGGAGTTTCATCGAAAGTTACATTCAACGACTCTTCAACTTTCATTGTTTGTTTGTTAAGTATTATGTAAGCTTTACTATTTTGCGAATATCCTAGGAAGACACCTTCGTATGACTTTGGGTCGAACTTGGTGAGGTAATCTTTTGTATTAAGAATAAAACATTTACTTCCGAATACTCTAAAATAGTTAAGGTTTGGTTTCCTACCTCTTAACAACTCGTATGGAGTTTTTCCTAAAATACGTCTAATGGAAACTCTATTAATTATATAGGTTGATGTATCGACCGCATTACACCAAAATTTTTGAGGAATGGATTGTTCGTTTAACATGGTTCTACTCATTTCTTGTAGAGTGCGATTTTTTCTTTCTACTACCCCATTTGATTGTGGAGTACGAGGAGCGGAAAAATTATGAGATATCCCATTTAAATCACAATAGTTTCTGAATTGTACTTCATTATCAAATTCCCGACCATGATCCTCTACGATTACTAAGGTATAACGATTTCCTCCATAGCTTCGTATGGCGGAAGGGCCAAACAAATCCATGTGAAGTAGTTCTAGGCATCTAGTTGTTGAAACTATATTTTTAGCCTTGCGACTTGTATGAGCTTGTTTTCCAATTTTGCAAGCATCACAAAAATGTCGGTCATATTTTATTTTGGATAGGTTTCTAACTAATTCTTTAGATGCTAATGATTGAATTAATTGCATATTAGCATGACCTAATCTCCTATGCCATAGTGTGGAGTTTTCGTCCAATGTTGCAAGGCATATTTTGTCTTTCGGTTTATTTCCTAGTTTCATTACATATATTCCTCCTTTCCTAATTCCTTTTCCTATAACTTTTCCGTCTTTGATTATTTTGCTATCGTGTTCGGTAAATATTACGTTGCATTTGTTATCACATATTTGACATACACTAAGCAAGTTATATGTTAAGTTATCTACGTGCTCAACATTTTCAATTATTAGGGAGTCTTGAGAAATTGTACATTTGCCTATGATTTTACCGCGCAAGTTACTCCCAAAGATTACGTTTCCTCCGTTGTATGCTTTGTGTGAAGAGAACAACTTTCAATTATCGGTCATTGTTGGATCGATTTACTGAATAGATCTAAACCTTCAGCTTGTAAAGGGTTTGTTGCCTTAGATAAATCTAAAGTAACAATGATGAAACACTGAGTGAGCACTATTGATTATGCGGAATCTAATCAATACTGCTAAGAAGAAAAATAATGAATACCACAAAAAACTTTTATATTAAACTTTGAATCTGCCTAGGTTACAGATTACAAACTATGATTACTATTTGATCTCTATGATCTTGTGTAGAACTATGTCTACTGACTATGCCTAGGGTTCCTTTTATAGACTAAGGAAACCCTAATGGGCTTTACAAAATGCGTATAAAGATAATGCATATCATTTCCTAAGATATCTCATGCATATCTTTAACTCTAACTAATTTCTGCGTAAGCAGACTTAACTATTACATAAGTAGTATTAACTTTTTAACACTACCAGTACTAACTATGATAATCCTTCTACCAACAATCCTCCCTTAAACTCGAACTTCACTTGTTAACTTCAAGTTTCTTCAGTTGTCTTTAGTTTGGGCTTTTGAGAATTGTATCCAAGCATGTCTTTAAGTCCTTAGCCTCTCTTGAATGATGATCTGTTTGATGTTCTTTGAAAAACCAGATCATACTTTGTCTTTTAGTCTTTGTCTTCTCTTCACAGCTACACAGCAACATCCAACTAAGTTGGCTTTGTAGTTTTGGGCAAACTACCAACCATCAACGGATTTAATATGTCTTTACCATTAGCCATTTGCTATGGACTAGTCAATGCTTCATTGCAACAACAAGGTGCATTGATAACCTTATAGTTTTTAGCAAACTATCAGCTATCAACGGATTTGAGATCTCTTTACCAGTAGCCATTTGCTCTGGAGTAGCCAATGCTTTAGTGTAATACTATGGTGCATTGATTACCATACATTTTTTGGTAAACTGTCAACCATAAACGGATTTGAGAAGTCTTTACCAAAGCCGTTTGCTTTGGACTATCCAGTTCTTATGCCTATTAAGCATGGTGAACTGATGACCATTTATTGTGTGGTGGTCAGCCAACACTCAAACCCTTCTCTCTTCTATTATAGTCCACAGTTTCCAAAAATATGCCCACTGCTACTGATAAATTTATCACTTTCTTATCCCAACTTGCTTATCAATTATCTTTAATAATTTATAACAAACTTCATTCATTGTTCCATCTAGAAGCTTCATCTTTAGCATTACTTGGCAAGCATCTTTTGACAAAGAATATTTCCTATCTGCTAACATATATATAGAAGATGCCTCCAATGTTAAACAATGTACTGCACATTTATCATAATACCTCCAACTAATCATCTTTTGTTGAAGTGATAAGCTCCAAATAGAATCTTCATTAAGAGGTGGATCAAACATAGTCCTGAGGTCACTCCAAAGCACTCTGTCATAAGCATTCTTAGGCCTATTTGTTCCATACTTTTTCATTACCAACCTGTACAGCTCTATAAGATCCTCTCTTGTGAAGTCTTTAATCATAGCTCCAAAGCTCATGTAGTCTGTATCAGCTCTATTTGCTCTCATTATCTGATAAACACTTCTTTGACCTTGCTGAAATATCTTCCAATTTACCATAATATTAGATTTTGTAGCCAAAGGAGTAGGATTCATAGCTTCCACTGATTCCTCTTTATCACTCTCTGAATCTCCTTGTGCATTCTTGTCAATACTTATACCTTTCCTAGCCTTTTGCGTTTTTCTTTTTCTTGTTCTTTTTACTGGCTCTTCTTCCTTTACTTCAGCAACTTTTTCTCCTATAGCTGGAACATCTTTATCATCAATCTTTTGTTTCTTTGAAGTTTTTGTCTGAAGCTCTTCTCCATATCTTTTCAATTTTGCCTTTGTAGCTTCAAAATCCATAGGAACAAAAGTGTCAATCCGCTGAACTAACTTATCAAACTCTTCTTTAATTTCTTCAAAACTCAACTTTTTTAACTGAGAAAGCTTCCAAGTTCCTTGATTCTTCAGATAGTTTGACATGTAGATTCTCAACTGTGACTGAGTCATGGGTTTATTTCTCTTTGCCTTAGCTCTTTCCTCTACAAAATGTTTTTTCTTTGATTCACTATATCTACCATTCTTTTTGCAAAATGTTGTTCAGGCACAACCTTTCCCAATACATCTTTTGTCAACTTTGCATTTGCTTCTAGCTTAGGTCTAATAGCATCCCAATCTTCTTCAGTATAATATTGAGCTTCAAATTGAACTTGAGCTTTTCTTTTCTTTTGTTGTTCTGATAATGCTTCCTCTTCTGCCATTCTTTTGGCTATCAATTCATCTAAATGAATCTGCTTTGCAACTTCTTCATCCATTTGAGCTTGCAATTTTATAGCCTCTTCCAATCCAGCTTCCTCTTGTCTTATTTGTTCTTTAGTTTTGTGAGTAGCCTGGATATCCTCTTCAACCATTGGAGCCTTTCCTTCCCTTTGACCCCTTTTACTAGCAGTACCAGAATCAACTTTAGATGTTTATAAAAATGTTTACAACATTTTATAAAAGTGTGAGGTTGAATAAAAATTTTCTTTGATCATAAAATGCATTAAGCATTTATTTATTCATACATTGAAGTGATATAAATTTCGAAATGAAAATTTACTACTAATTACTTGTTTACATTTAATTTTACATTGAACGTTTTTATATTTTGTGATTATCAAAACGTAAAGATGTGAAAAATATTAATAATATTTTTAAGCATTATTTCTATCAACAAAGTTAATAATACAAAAATCTCGTTATAAAAGAAATGAGAAAAGAAAAAAAATTAAAAAAAACAATATGTTTTGCTTATCTAACTGTTGTAGCCACGTGAATGTTTGAACCAATACAACAACAAAAAAACAATAACGTGTAAGATAGAAATGTTTTTATAAAAGAAAGGTATAACTTTTTTATCGATATACAAATAAACGAATCAAAAGAAATCGAATGAAAAATAATCAAACAGCCGAATCACAATGAAACCACTAAACCCACCCCGTGGCTCTTGATACCAAATATAGGTAACCCGCAATAATCACTTCACTTCCATGTTGTAAGAATCAAAGATATGAAACAAGAGAAGAAAATAAAAAGAAGTTTAGATAGAGAAATAAGAGAGAGAAAGTGGATGTTTGAATTCTAATGAGTGTGTGAACTACAAATGAGAACCAATGCCCTCTCCACACTTGGAGAGGGGTATTTATACCTAGACTCCTTAAGTTAGACTCCTATCGTTTCTAACACGGGTCGGGCTCGGGTTTTGGTTGGGCTTAAGCCCAATACACGTGACCAATTAGATTACATAAACGAGCCCGATTACCCTTTTTAGCCTATTACAACATATAATTAAGTAAAGACCGAGCTTCCAAGATTAGTAGCCGAGCTTCCTTGTTCGACTCAATGTTTTGAGGCTAACACTTTCTCATGGAGATCTTCACCCATTCACCATTTCTGGCGCCTTCTTTGCTGATAGCATCATTTTCTTTAGCTAGTGCCATGAGTACTTTAACCTCCACCATCTCATTGTCATCTGATGACACTTCTTCTTCATCCCATTCATAGGCTTTAGCGATGAGACCTTTGTTCTTAGCAGTTGTGGCTTTGGAAGCTGAAGCACTTGAACTTAGGAAAGCCAGTTTAGCCTTGACTTTGTTGTATTTAGCTTCAAAGTCCTTGGTAGGCCTTAATTCTGGTTTGTGCTGAGATGAACTAAGAGGTTTTGGTTGAAAGGGTGATTGATATGAGGGAACTGAAACTTTTGACCAGCAGTCTCTTGCAAAATGACCTTTCTTGCCACATTTGTGGCATTCAGTTTGGTCAGTTGCTTTTGCACTGCTGAACCTTTGAGTACCCTTCTTGAAGAATCTTTTAGACTTGGCTAAAAGAGCTCTTGCTTGATATTCTTCTTCTAGGTCATTCAGGTACTCATGACTGCTTCTTGTATCCTCTTCATCATCAGGACTATCTTGAATGTCCAAGACAATAGAGATAGAGATGAAGGCAAATGATAAAGGTTTTGTAGAAACAAAAGATTTGTACTTTTCAGTCTCATAAATACTGTCTATTAGGTTTTCTTTATATTTGAATTTACCAAATAGAGAAGCAAGCTCAAAATTCTTTTACATGATTTATGTTTTTGAAACTTTGGCAGAAACTTAGCCACTTATTTGGTAACCCATTTATAAAATCAGTATTTATTTCAAGCTTTGAAAGTTTGATGCCATCATTTACTAACTCATTCATCAAAGCTTTGTATATGGTGAAAGTTTGTGTTAGTGTTTCACCTTCCTTGAATTTGAAGGTTTTAAAACACATCTTTAGGTCCATAACCCTACTTTCTTTCACATCAGAGGGGCCCTCATGATACAGTATCAGGTCATCCCAGGTTGATTTAGCAGTTAAACAGTTTATGACAGAATTCATTTGGTCATCTGGAAGGACAGACATGATGAGACTTTTGAGACGCTGATCTAAGTTACAGCCTTTCTCTCATCTCCAGTTCATTGTCCTTCTTGCTTCCTTTAACCAGCTGTCATGAGGATAAAAGGACCATTTTTGATGATATTTTCAAATTAAGGTTCAATACCAAGGATGTGGCACATGAACCTCTTTTTCCAGTTGGTGAAATTTTCCACCTCTAGTACAAGAGCGACATTTAACTGGCCACCCCTGTATTCAAGACTCTGTGGTACTTCTACTTCTACCATTTAAGATGGATCTTGAATTTAAAAATCTTTGAGCCTTTTATATATATCCTTTTAAAGGGATTTTATAAACCAGAAGGCTCTGATACCACTTGTTGGTCCCTTGGAATCTGATATAAGGTTTATCAAATTAAACTAATTAGATTCCATGTCAACGAAGTAAGTTTTAAACAGACATATATGAAGAGTATAAAGAATAAGTTTAAAACACACAGAAGTACTTTTCAACGTATAGGTTCTTATTAGAATCAAATAAAGATTCTATGACACACCTTGCTTGCGGAATAGCAAGGTGGTTGAATGACAATTGGGGTGTTATCTCCTTCGAACTTGAACTCTAACCAAAGTTAAGAGAGTAAGAAAACAAACTACTTATGACTAAACTAAAGCTTCAGCTTTAGTAGTACCGTTCAGTTTGTTTGAGAGATAAATGAACACTTCAATATGTATCACATTAATTGAAAGAGATATCATTTACTCTAGGAATCCCTTTCCTTTTATAGGCAAAGGGATTAGGGTTTACAAGTTAACCTAGTACGCGTGTCATGCATCTAATGAGTGGTTGAGATACCATTTAATGCAGACATGCTCTAAAGTACCAGGTACAGTCCTTTCAGGAAAGTTGTTGTACTTCTATATCAACTTTAGAAGCACTTTTTCCCAAGGAGATTGCTTTATTCCTTTTTACATAAAGTAATCTTTTTCCCGCCTTGTAAACCTTCTAAAAGTAAAACAAATGTTTCAATCTTCTGTTAAGGAGATAGACAACGTTCAGCTTGGAATTGTCAACAAAGCTGAACTGAAGCTCTTTCCAAAGACCTTCTTCAGTTTCTGTACTGCTGCATAAACTGAAGTGAAGATACTTCCCAATCTTCTATGGACCTGAAGAGCTGACGCTGAAGAAACTTCAGCGACTCAAACTCAAAGACTTCAGCTTGAATAACACTTAGTGGATTTTATGTTTAAATTTACTGAAAGACTAAAGGGCTCAAGAATTGAACCCAACAATTTGTTTCATTCTCATGGAGATTAAATGCATAATCTATCAACTTCTCATTCTGAGAATGTTAGTATTGAATAAAGGACATTCTATAAATGTCCTTGCTTACTAAAATTGCACAAGAGTCTAGAGCCAAATTGATATTCAAAAAATATCTTTAGGACACAAAAGTACGTTTATATTAAATATCAGTGGTATGTGTTATTTTACACATACCTTTTACCTTGTAAAATGAAGCCAAAAGACCAAAAACATGTAAAAATAGCAAATATATGCTTGTTTTTGTGTTTATGTATGTGCAGGTACGCATATTAAAGAAATAGACAAAAATCAAAGCAAAAAACGGACAAAGCCAAACACGAGAAGGAAAGAGTGCACAAAAGCCAGGAATTATCAAGCTATGGTCAACAAAAGTCAACCCTGGTCAATCCTTGGTCAACCCACTAAAAGACAAAACCCTTAAATCTCCAAAAACAGCCCCTCAATGTTAAATAAATTTCATAAATGGTCTTTAAACATTTAACACCGTTAGTCCTTTTTAATTAAAAAAACTAACGATCGTTAGCCATATAACCAAATCCATTTAACCATTTCCTTGGCCCAACCCTTTTAAACCGAGCCCATTCCCCAAGCCCATGTCAATTCTTTTAAACCCAGGTCAAACAAACAAGTTATAAAAAGAATTAGGGGCGAGAAAATTAGTTTTACTATTTCATCCGCTCCCCCAAAATAACTCCGTGAAAATAGAGGGTTAAACCCATTTCCCCTTCAATAACTACTGTTTCCAAGGATTCTAATACCAACTGATCTAACAAAAGGAAACGTCATCAGAGCTCGTCGATTGGTCAAAAGGACAATACAAGGAGGACATCATGGTTTCAAACAAACACACTTAGAAGGGAATTTTACACTGAAAACAAGTGCAAAAGAAGCACAGGGTTAGCCAATTATTGGATTGCCAGTGTGGCAATCCGTGTGCTTACATTCCAATCCAACGGCTAAGATTAAGATCCAATGATTGGTATTAAATGGATGGTCATGATTAGATGATCAAGAGAAGCGTGTAGAAGGGCTAGAAGCTTCACTCTTGCCCTATAAATAGAGAGCTCTCCTCTCTCAAAAATCTATCTTGGAGTAGGAGTAGGAGCAGAGTAGCTTATAGTTTTACTTTCCAGCTTATTGCTTTTATTGTAATTTCCATTTTCAGATTATGTAAACTCTTGGTTATTAATGAAATTTCTAATTACTTTTCAATTCAACTTTTAAAATTATGTCTTTTCTTTGATATAATTGAGTTCAAATTCAGTTAAGAAGCTCTCTCTTACTCTTAAGCTAGCCTGAATTCAGTTAAGCTTCAACAAGCTTAACTGAATTTAGATTTCACTTTAAACCTACCTTTAAGATCACCCTTGCTTATTATGGATTGCTCATTGGATGATAAGCCAAACATGGACGGGCTTATTGGACTTAACTGGCTTGTTTATAACAAGCCAGAGCTTGTTGATATTCTCCTTAGAGCATTTAGGGTCCCTTGTTTTATGCAAAGGACCAAATGACTCATTCTCCTTTTTCTTATTTTCTTATTTTAGCTTATTTTTCCTATTTGCTTATTTCTACTTATTTGAGTGCTTATTTCTGCTTTTAAATACTTTTTATAGCTTGTTAATTGTGTTTTGATTATCTGTTTTTGCTTGAATAAGTTTAGATCTTAAATTCTCTAGTATTTGCTAAAAAACCAAATATCGTAAAAAAAGAAAGAGATTCTTAGATTAGCTTTATTGTTTTTGCTAATTCTGTATTTAGATTTTGTCATTAGGATCATAATAAGTTGTTTAATATCTGGTCTTAAGGTTTTATGGTTTGAATTTGTGATTTAGAAGCTTAATTTGGTTTAAAAGTTACTAAATGGAGTGTTTGGCATAAGGATAAAAACGGGTCAAAAAGAGTTGTAAAACTCTTTGGGTCACTAAGCCACTTTTAACAAGTTCAATTTAAGAGATTAAGTCTGATTTAAAAGGTTGTTAAGGTTTAAGAATCAGTTTTAAGGTTTTAACTAGTCATGGCTTGAATATGTGGTAATAGGGTATAGATTTTCAGCTTATTTGCTTAATGCCTTTTTGGTATTGTTTTCTAGCTTGTTTTAAGTCTTTCAAATGCAGTAGAAAGTAAGTTAGATAGTTAACATTTGGTCAATTAAGGTTTAGAGTGTTTCTATCCTTAAGTAAGTTTCTCTTGTCTTAGAATAGGTCAAAATTCAGCAGCCATATTAGATTAGCTCCATTAGTTTTAAGCCATGATTTTTAGTACATAAGCTCTTTAAGCATCCATCTTTTTCTATTTTAACTTATTTTAGGTTTTTAAGACATTTCACTAGCTTAAATTTGGCCTGCAATTAGCAACTTTGTCCTTTAAGAAAATCCAAAAACAACACTCAGTAATAGCTGAGTGTAATCAACACTTTTCTTTAGCCCTTTTTCATAGCTCAGTTTATTTCAAACTCCTTTTTCTTTTCAGTTATTAATAGCTTATTGGACAGGTTTTAAGCTAGTATAAGTTTCATTTCCATAAGGATCCATTAAGGGCCTTAAAAATAAGCCAAAACTAGTCACCCAAAAGCTGTTTTGTCGGGGGGGGGGGGGGGGGGGGGGGGGGGGGGGGGGGGGGGGGGGGGGGGGGGGGGGGGGGGGGGGGGGGGGGGGGGGGGGGGGGGGGGGGGGGGGGGGGGGGGGGGGGTGGGGCCATTTTTAGCTTAGAGATTATTTCCCTTTTCTTGCTAATTAGTCTGTTTTCTTTTGCTTATTTTTAGTTGAATTTGCTTATTAAGTGTAGGAGCTTACTTGTTTTTTGCTTATTACTGTTTTGCCTTAGCTTATTTGGACCTAGAATAGCAAACAATTTAGCTAATTGTCATTGGGTTAAAATAAGCAAACTGTTGTCTTTAAGCTCATTTTCTAAGCTTATTATTGCTTTTCAAAAATAATTTTAAGTTTTAAAGTTAAATGGTTAGTTAAATCTTTGTTAATTTTGCTTTTTAGGTTTTAGAAGTAGGTAGTTGTCAGCTTATTTGCTTTTTCAATAGCTTATTGTTTCTTTAAAGCCAAAACTGTTTTAGCCTATTCTCATTTAAGCTTAAAAGCTTAGTCTGTCTGATTTAAAAGCTATTCTGAGCTTATTCTTTTAGTTTCAGAAAAAGTTTTAGTTATAGAATGAGCTTATTTTTACTAGTTCTTTTAGCTTGTGCAAAAAGTTTATAAAAATAAAAATATTTTCAAAAAGGAAGCCATGAGGGTCGAACCCATGACCTTCCCCTTTGAACACCAACGCCTCACAACATACACTCTAAATCAATAGCGCCCTTGGGTCTTTTCTGTCATAACTTCAAGTTTAATTCCTTTTATCCTTTGTTTTTTTAGCTTATTAGGGAATTTAGCGTATTTAACAGCTTATATTTAGGGCTTATTGCGAGTGTATATTTTTCTTAGAATCAGCATTGTTAAAAGTACTTTTAGTTAATTTTTTAGATTTTTATAAAGTAGTTTAATATTTTTTATAATATTTTTAGAATAAAATCATTTTTAATTCATAATAAATAAAAGAAAAATCAAAAAAATATAATTCTTTTTCTGAAAATTTTCTTTTGTCATTTAGGATTTATAAAAATTAAATTTTCATTTGTAGGGATTAAATTTGTCATAGTTGCTTAAATGTCGCGTTTTATTAATTCCCGTTTACGTTTTGATGCTTTATTTCTTAAGTGCTTTAAATGCTTTTATTGTTAACTTGTTTTTACATGTTTTATTCGTTTTCATTAGTAGAATTAGAAATCAAAATCAAAATCTTTGAAACCATTCAAATCACGCGATCACGAACCTAACCGATTCTCAATTCACGCTTCATCGAGGGAAAACGACCCGGGAGGTTTTTGAGACAACTTTGGTTAAAAGTTTGTTTCTCAAATCCAACGGAAAATACTTACTATACTATAATTGTTTACATCCTTATATACTTATATTATATATAGTATGTTTGGGCGTATCAATTTTTGGCGCCGTTGTCGGGGAAGTGTGTTACGATTATCGTGTTTCGTTCGAAGATTAGTGTTTTGAAGACCCTTCCTCGTGAAGTTATCATTTTTCATTTGTGAATAAACCTTAGTCTGTCTTTCGATATTACCCACTTATCTAGTGTTGGGCAACTTTTTGTAATATATCTTGTTCTATTCTGCCTCATGGATCTTTAGCTGTCTTGATGCATAAGCAATTACTTTGCCTCTTTGCATGAGTACACAACCTAATCCCTGGTTCGATGCATCACAGTAGACTACGAAATCTTCAACCCCATCAGGTAGTACCAATATCGGTGCATCACACAAGTTATTCTTCAAGGTTTGACAAGCCTCTTCCTGCTCCACGCCCCACACATACTTTTTGTTTTTCTGAGTTAACGAAGTAAGGGGGTTTAGCAATCTTTAAGAAGTTCTCGATGAAACGTCGATAGTAACCAGCTAAACCTAAGAATGATCGTACTTTAGATGGTGTCATAGGAGCTTTCCAATTCTTCACTACTTCAACAACTCCAACATCAACCTTAAATGTTCCTCATCATCCTCCTTAGTCTTTGAGTAGGTCAGAATGTCATCAATGAATACGATGACAAACTTATCTAA
>BQNB010056459.1:13143-38665 GCA_026074375.1 Tanacetum coccineum | reverse complement strand
CATACTTTATTAAATCCAATGTATCAGTTTTAAACGACTTTTTGGTCGTTCTTATATTATCTTGTGTTATTGATTTGAGAAGTAGCACGCCCCGGACCCTTATTCCGCTGCGACCCAATTTGGGGGTGTTACATAAGAAATCAAAGGAATGATCAAACATGATCTATTCATCATATACTTTCAGAAACTTAAGAAGCCTAATTTATAAACCCTAATTTAAAACCCTAATCCATCATGTTTAGATTACTAGAATTAAAAATTAATAACTAAAATTAAACAAAGATTAGAAAAAAAATACCTTAGCAAAGAACTCTAACTTTTTTTTCTCTCTTTTTCCTTCTTGGTTCGACAGGTTAAGGGGGAGGGGGTTTGGGATTTGTGTTGTATTTATAGGCACAATATTAATTATAGATAAAGCCTAGTTAGAATTTGTTTCCAAATACAATTCCTTTTCTTTTTCTTTTTTCTTTTATTTTCTAAAATTCGGATTTTACTATTCATGCCTAAAAAAATATTTTTTCTTTTATTTTATTAATTAATTAATTATCTTTATACCTTAAGTTTTATAAAAACCTAAGCTAATTTGTTAAACCATTTTGCTTGAAAACTACTTTCTAAAAATAACTTTTCATTTCCAAATTCACTTTCTAAATATGGAAAGTTTACTACCATCTTCCATATTTTAACCACATTATTCCTTAACCTAACTTCTAAAACCTAATCTTATTTTAATTCACTAACACATAAATACATATACATAATAATACTTACACATTTAACACAGAAACGCTCAAATCTCAATAATCATTTTCTTGTCACTCAAAAGTGAACGAAATGAATTCAACCAATTCCACCACCATTACAATCTCATTGAGATGATCACACTCAATAGATTGATTACCAATACCTCATATAACCCGCATAAACTCATATAAACATACAAAATTACATACACCATATATTGCAACAGGCACATAAGTCAATACTAACAGTTTGACTAACCTGCTCAAATCATGGTTGTTACAATATAGGTTAACATTTTTGAGCGTGCTTAAAATAGTCTATGTGAGCATCCTTATTTTGTAATAACCAAGGAGCTAAAGGATCTAAGTCTAGCTTGAACATGCCTAGAACAATAGTGAGGGCATTAGGTTTTGAAGCAGCAAAATCAACTACACCTTTCCCTTTTAGTTTCCTAAGATCATTTGTTAATGATGTTATGAAAAAAACTTTTTCTTGAAGTTAGGCATTTAAATCAGTATTTTTAACAGACTTTTTGTTTAATTGATCGATTAAAGAGTCACTATGTTCTTTTACACGAACACGTGTTGGTTTAATTGAGTCATAAAGTTGTTTATAATCCTGTTTCAAATGCTCATTTTTAGCAATTAGTTTTGACACCCTATGTTCCAGTTTAATATTGATGGTCTCAATCTCATCTATGTACTTTTTCACACTTTCAATGGTAGAAGTTTCGAGCACACATTTAATTTGTGTCTTCAACTTCTTGATTGTTGTATCTTTTGCTTGTAGCTGAGCTTTCAATTTGTTTACTTCAAACAATTGATCAAATGTAGGTTTAGTTTGGTTCACAGATGTGTTATTCTTTTGAAAAATTTCTTTATTGAGTTGCATTGCAAGTTTAAGAGAAATGTAGTGTTGTTCAAGTTTAGAATAGCTTTTTAAAAGTTTATTATACTCATCTTATTCAACCATGCTGTGTTGTTTGATAAGCTCAGCTTCAAGTTCGAGACATTTGTTGCACATTTCAATAGAATTCACTTTCACATTCACAAAATCATTTATAGAATAATTCACAACAACATTAACAATATCATGAGAAATGGTTTGATCCAAGAGTCGATCGTTTTCATTTAAAACTTGTTTATTAGCAATTTCCAAACATCGTTTGTCTACTAAATACTATTGAATTGCAGCTTCCATTTGATCAAAAACTGTTTGTACTTCAGTTATTTCATTTAGAAGATCTTTATCAAACACATTAAAAATGTCTTTTAAAGATTTTAAAAATGGAATAATTTCATTGATAAAAACAGCTTTAGTATGTTCAAACCCTCATTCACCTTCTGTAATAGCATTGGGTGTAATCCTCCTCTTCACTACAGAGTCAAACTAGGCAAGGTGGAATTTAAGCATTTTAAGGCTTGCATTCGCCAAACTTACCTTAGGTAGTTTACTAGGAACATCCACTTTGACAGGTGATGTATTAGAAGATTCAGTGGAAGGGTTTGACATTTAAAACCAGAAAGCTTGTTCAGCAGACAATTCTTGTTATGGAACAAAATGTTTCTTAAAATCTTTAGAAAGTTGATTTAAGACAGCATAATTAATTGGTTTAATGTTAATTTTCTTTTCTAAAACCATTGAATCACTTTGTTTTAAAAGCATATTGGATCGACTCTCTTCCTCAAGCATTAAAGTCTCTTCATAGTCAGCAAATGAAATCACATTGGTTTCCTTAGCAATAACATTACCATTATAAAGTATTGGCCTAATCTGCTGACCTTTCTTAAGATAGAAAGGATTTTGAAAACCAAGAGCTTGTTTAAGGTTGTTATCATAGAAAACTTGTGGTTTCGTAAGCATATGCACCGCTTGCTCTGATTGGCCCATTTTATAAACAATATTGTCCAGTTCTTTAACTTTCTTTTCCAAAGCAATTTCGTTATCAATATTCTTAGCTTCCTTTTTCTTGGATTCGTTTTTGAAAACATTAAATGTTGTTGTTAACGATTCCTTTTCCTTTAATTGTTTCGAAAGAGTTAGTTTAAGAGAGTTAATTTCCTTTTCAAAATCATCTATTATAAGCTTTTCTCTAGTACTTAAATCCACATTTTGTCTTTCTTCTAGTAATTTCACCTGTTCTTTGTATCTTTCAAGCTCAACAGATAAGGATTCATTGGCAATTAGATTGTCCTTATTGACCTTATTACAATTAGTTACTTGATGTGATAGTTGTTCAAACACAGATAATATCATGTCATCTTGTTGTAAAGAAGAATTGGTATTCTGAACAGCTGCATTTTGTGTTTCAAGCAAATACTGAGAGTAAGGAATGATATTGCTATCGTTGGTTATCTCATTCTCTAGATAATTCACAAGATGAGTTTGTTCAGAATATGGAATCGCTTGCACACTTTGATTTAGCATATCATTATGAGTGTGTTTAGAGTGTGGTACCTCAGAAAGAACAACTGAACCGTAACGAGATAAATTGGCCATAAGAGCAACTTTGGCAGTGGTGATATCATCACAATCACAATCATAAGCATCCAAATCATCAGCTTGATAAACTGCATTGTTTGTAATGACTGTATGTGTGACTGGACCTTCTGTGATACCAAGGTCTGCCAAAAATTCCAATTCTTCCTCATTCAGAACTTTACTATTTCCTTATGCTTCAACTAATAAAACTTTATCCATAAACCACGTAGCATCTCTTTTCCTCTTAGGTTCTGTGCACTATCTTACCATGTGGCCTTCCCTTTGGCAGTTAAAACTTTTCACAACTCTTTGTTAAACGTAAGTTCTTCCTTTTGTTCCTGAAGTATTAGCTCTTGTTCTTGAAGTACCAGCAGCATAAGAATTTGTTCTCCCCTGAAGTGGTTGAACAGACACCCTTCCATCATGAATAGTTACTTATTGTCTTGGGTTGGAAGAATTTCTTAGCTGATTATTGGTAGATGGGAAACGAGACGTGACAACAGTAGACAGAAATGACATCATTTTATTAATGGCATCAATAGGGTCATCTCCTTGCTTAAACACAGGAACTGCCAGACCAGAGTCTATCTGAGGGAATTCAGCAAGATGTGTTTGTTGATTAACTATGGAGATACTATATTCAATTTGAGGAATGAATTATGGTTGTAGACAAGCATCTTGATAAATTGTGGATGAATAAGCATTTGGATACGATGTTGAAGGATAAGTGATTGCAAGAGGTGTGGATGGATAAGTAGTTGAGTAATGTTGTGTGGGATAAATTGACCCATATTGAGGAGATTAAGATGGTGAAAACAGCTCTTGAAACTGAGGGATGTTGTATGAAGATTGATAAGTGTTGAAATAAGATGGAGTCTGCTAGTGATTGGCAACTAGTACAAGTGGATCTTGATTGCATTCACACATAAGGTGGACTTCATTAGCATGAAGTTCGTATTGTTAAAGATATGCATAAAGCTTATCGAAGTTAGTTGTGTTCAAATCCCTTACCAGTTTGATATCCATGACAAACTTACTCCATTCAGGTAGAAGACTATTCAAGAACTTAGTATTAACTTGAAATTGCTGCAATGTCATTTTGTAGATGTTCATATTGTTAATCAACTCAACAAATCTTAAGTAATATTGATGTAGTGATTCCCCCTTTATGTAAGAAAACTTATCAAACTCATCATACAATTTACACTCTCGTTCCTGCTTTGTCAATAAAGTACCTTGGATTAGTAATTGGATTCTTTCCTATAGATCCTTGGCAATTCTGTGATGATAACTAGTGCATAGACATCAGATGGAAGTCCTTGAAAAATGATGTTAGTTGACTTGACATCACAATCAGCTTGAATTTTCTCTGTTGCAGACAGTTCAACATATTTCTTTGTCCTGGTCACACCATTTTCTTCAATCGTAGGCTAAATGAGTGGACCATTTTTGAAAGATTCGAGTATCATTCTTTCATGTTCTGTATTTTTCATGTACAGTTCCATTATACTTTTCCATGAGTCATACAGGTCTTTATCCAACATTGGTGAACGATTATCACCACCAGAAAGTATCATGAATTCAGCAAGAGTAGTCATTGTTACTTTGGGTTGGTAAAAGATTACTTGTTGATCAAACAGTGATACGAAGTAATTGTGTTAAAGTGAAGTCCTTTGGTCTTGAGATTACACGGGATTTTACAATTCTTGTTTAAACCGAGAAAATATTTCACGGGATTTTACACACCACATAAAAAACCATATGAAAATTTATAAAGGCAATGTATAAATTTCTTAGGCAAAATGGTATAAATCTCCCAAGGTGAGTGTATAAATCACCCAAGTATAATATATAAATCACCCAAGAGAAATGATATAAATCGCCTAGTGAAATTACAAGACGTATAAATCGCCCAGGCTAAAACACGTATAAATCGCCCAAGGTTAAAACACGTATAAATTGCCCAAGCCAAAAGCGTATAAATCGCTCAACGTTAATTCTACGTATAAATCAGCCAAGCAACACACGTATAAATCACTCAAGGTTAATACTACGTATAGATTGCCCAAGCAACACACGTATAAATCGCTCAAGGTTAATACTACGTATAAATCACCCAAGCAACACACGTATAAATCACCCAAGAACCCAGAACGTATAAATCGCCTATACCAAACTTCAAAACCTTAAAAGACACACTTCTTACGTTTTTTCTTAGATTTTCTTGTACAACTAGTAGTTCTAAGCCTAAAAGAACCTTAAAAATGCAAACTTTATGGTTTTTAAGACAAAAAGTTTTGAAATCAAGAATTGTAGCTTCAAACTTTCAAACTAAAAAAAATGCAAAAAGATGATGTTTTCTTGGATCTTTGCTTGTACACCTTGTATAACTAATGATACTAGATCCTTATACCAAAGTATGAGGTCTTTTAGTGTTTAACAAAGCTTCAAATCTAAAAAAACAAAAATAACGATAAGAAAAGACTAAGAAAAACGCACATAAAAACTTAGATATCATCCTATGGCTCTTGATACCAATTGTAGAATACTTGTAATCTTTAACAAACACTCGAAAGAAAAGAAAGAACTAGAGAGAGAAAGAGAGTGGGAGGTTACTTCTAGTGAGAGAAAGTAAAATAGAAAAAATGCATAAACTATGTGTGAAAATGAAACAACCAACACCCTTTCTATAGCATGGAAAGGGTTTATATAATCCTATACTAGGCCGGCCATAGGCTTAGTCCATGGGCTTTTCCTTAACTAGCCTATTGAGTTTTCAAATATTACTTTACAAGTTATCTAATGATATAATGGAAGTGACTGATACTTTTTGTGATCCTAACAAGGTGGGTCTGAAATGATGAGGTGGAATCAAAAACGATAACATTACCTATTTTAACAAGTCGTAACAAGTTTCATTGGTAATCATGTTATTTTTTAGAGTTCGTTACCTAACTATGGAATTTTTGGAAAGTACATGGGTTATATGTAGGCTTAACCCTTCATGTTTTCATGAAGTAGTTGGTGTAAATTAACTTGTCCCTACTCGACCCGACATAACAAATTATACGTGTAAGTGGCTGGCCCGATGATTTTTCTGCCTTTACTACCTTGGTTTTGTGGCTGGGCGCCACCCTCTCTCATATGTATAACACATTTTTACTCTCATGCATATGTAAGTAAAGCTGTAAATCTTTATTTCAAACAAATTATTCCAAATTACGTAATAAATGATGATTTATATTTTGACATTCATTTTCTTGTAATTTTTTGGAAGTGTTTTCGATAACTTCTTTGGTAACAGATTGTAGACATTTACGTAAATCATAAGTTACTTGATTTTCTCTCTTTTTCCATAAGCCTCCTTGTTCCTTGGTATGTGCTTAATTACACATACCTTTGACCTAGTAAAACGAGCCTAAAATGACCAAAATATATCAAAAATGCATTGTATTTGTGTGTTTTGTGATTTATGATGTGCAGGTTACGGATATTTACTAAAGGACAAAAACAAAGGCAAAACGGACAAAACCAAGCACGGGATTGGAAAGAGCGTGAAAAGTCAAAGCCAAAGACGTGTGCATCTTAAATGGCCTAACCCACACCCATTTAATGGGCCGGGCCAGCCCATTAATCCCTTATCATTAAAACTTATAAGCTAAAAAGTCCAAATCCAATCCATAACCAAACCGGCCTAAACCAAAAGCCCAACAAATACTTAACCATAACCCCCCTAATCTGTTAAACCATTAGTCCTTAGGGACTAACATAGTTAGTCCCTGACTCTTTGCATCGCTATTCCCTACATCCTATTTTACCCTAACCCCATTACCCTTTACCCTTAACCGCGTTACTCAATCAATAAGTATAAAACTCCTCCCACCAAATCCATCACTATCACTATTCACTGTCCCCTTCATATTTACCCTGCAAATCCTGACAAAACCCACTCACACCCCACTCAAAACCCATCCCCAGAAGAAGACAAGACACCATGGCAACCCATGATGTCCCATTGGCTGATGAGACAAGGACAAAGAACCAAGGGCTGTGATGAGTGATAAAGAAGCATAATATACAATCAAGGGCTGAGATTGAAGATGGAAAGCACAACTCTTATCCATCTCATAGAAGAAGCACAAGTCTAAGACCTAGAACCTTCTCCTTCATCTATAAATAGGGCCATTAGGGCATCTTTTTTCCTTGTAATTTACAGCTTATATTAGTATGTTTTAGCTTATTGTATTTCCTTTAAAAAGCATTATACTCAGTTTTGAAGTTTTAATGAAATTCTAAGTTTATTGTTAAAATTCTATTTTTTAAGTTAATGCAATCTTATGTTTGAAAAATGTTTTAGCCAAGCTTCAATAAGCTCTTGTTCTCTTATATTTGAGCTGTTTTACTTAAACTATATAAGCTTTTCCATAGCTTGTAGAGTCTAAGCTATTTTCACTCAAAATCATTCAAAAGATTTTATAGAAGATAAGTCGGATTTGGAAGGGCTTATAAGGTTTTAATAGCTTGTTTTTAAACAAGCTAGAGCTTGTATACAAAGCTCTAAAGAGCATTTATGTCCTTGTTTAAGCAAAGGACTTTGTAAGTCTTCATTTTCAACTTTCTAGGTTATTTACTGTTTTGCTTATTCTCTTTGCTTATTGCTGCTTATTTCTGTTTAATGTTGCTTATTATGTTCTATTGTTGCTTAATGATTTAATTTTATAGCTTAGAAGTCATTTAGTTATGTTTTGATATAAAACTGCCATTAATAGCCTAAATATGCTTTTTAAGTTGGCTTATTGTCTAGTGTTTATCTCTATGTTCTAATTCCTTATTTGTCTTTATTTAACCTTATTCTTAATCTTTTTTTAGTTTTTACAACTTTTCCAAATCTGTTTTATGTTTAAAATGAGTTTTATGTTTTTAAAGGGGTGTTTGGGTAAAGCAGCATTAACTTAGGTTAATGTTGTTTTAGCTAACCTTGGTTTAAAACCCAACTTTGACAAGCTCTTTTAAGACGTTTTAATCAGTTTTCAAAAGTTTTTAAAGTTTAAAATTCAGTTTAAGTGTTAGTTTATCATTTACTAGAATCTGTGGTTTTTAAACTTTCTTAAATTGATTATATTTAAGATTCAGTTCTTAAGTTGTTTTGTGGTGTTTTTCATACTTCATTTTGGTCCTAATATGCATTAGAAACAAAGTGTCATAGGTTTAAATTGTTATTTGTGATTTTGGTATAAAACTGTCATAGTAGGTTTTAGTTTTAAAAAAAATTAAACACCTCTTTTCAATCTTAGTTTTAGATTAGTTAAAGTGAGTTTTAGGTTCTGATTTTCATTGCATAAGCTCATTAGGATATAAGCTTCATCTGTTTAAGCTTATTTTAATGTTTAGTCAACTTTTACACACCTTAAGTTAGGGCTGCACTTAGCCCGTTAGTCTTTTAGAAAAACTTGAAAAAACCAAAAACATGTTTTTATTGTAAACTGCCTTTTTCACAAGTCTTTTTCTAGCTTATTAGTATTCTATAGTGCTTAATTTTTTCTTATTTTTATAGCTTATCATAGTGACTTAATCTGTTTTTAGGTTTTAGACATTAGCTTATTGGTTTTCTAGCTTAAAAGTAGCTTAAAAGTGCCTTCTTAGGCTGTTTTGATATCAGTTTTAGCAAAAAGCTAATTTAGATTTCTGAGCTTATGGCTCATTGGAATTGCTTATTCTGGGTTTATATTTGCTTATTAAGTTTGGATTAAAGTGCTTGTAGCTTAGTTGGCCTTAGTTTGAGCTTATTTCAGCTTATAAGTGAATTTAGTTAAGTTATAAGCTTAAAAGCCTTTTAAGTGAATCTGTCACTTTACATAGCTTATTTCTAGCTTATTTTAAGTTTTTATAAAAAGTGTCTTCACAAAAGTTGCTTATTTAAGTCTTATTTAGCTTTTTCATAAAAAAACTTTTGCAAAATAAAAATGTTGGGAGTATAAGGAAGTCTCAGTTTCGAACCCGAGACCTCAACCTTAACTCACCAACACTTTAACACACACACCTTTACCATCTGCACCCTTGGGTCTTTTCTGTTAGACCTTGGGGCCATTTGGTATTTACGGGTTGTTTTCCCTTTTAGCCTTTTAGCCCTTTTGGGCTTATTTCCAGCTTATTCAAATAAGCTTTACCCACTTTATTTTTCTTAAAATTAGAATTGTTCAAAGTACTTTTGGTGATTTTTTTAGATTTTTCTAAATTAGTTTAATATTTTATAATATTTTTAGATTAAATCTGTTTTTAATTCATAATAAATAAAATAAAAGTCAAAAAAAATATAATTCTTTTTTCTAAAATTATTTTTAATCATTTAGGACCTTTAGAAATTAAATTTGCATTTTTAGGGTTAAAATTTGATAATTTAGGGTTTTAAGTCGCGCTCTTAGATTCCCGTTATCATTTTAATTTAATTGCTTTAATTATTGCTTGCCTTTATTTGTTTTTTTGCATTAGTAAAAATAGAATCAAAACCAAATCTTTGATCATTCAAACACGCGATCACAATCTTAACCACGATTCTTAATTCACGCTTCGTTGGGGCTACAACCCGGGAGGTTTTGAATTTTACTTTGGTTAAAAGTAATTTTTGTAAAAATCTTACGGAATACTTACTTCTTATACTATTTGGTATTTGGTATTTAGAATATATATATATATAATTATATATAGGCTAATAGCTTCTTATCAAATTTTTGGCGTCGCTGCCGAAGAGGTTTGTGCGATTATCGTGTTTACGTTTGAAGATTAGTGTTTGAAGACCCTTCCTCATGAAGTTATCGTTTTCTTTTAACTAAAAAAATACAAAAGTATTTTATTTTTCTCAATTTATTTTCGTAGATTTATTAGAGAAAACCAAAAATACTTTTCCTAAAGTATTTAAAAAACCAAAAAAAAATTAAAAAAACAACAAAATCAACCGTTGTGTCACTTGTGAAACTGGCTCACCTTTATATTACAAACTATGAGGTATAAGGAGAGTTGATCCTACGATCTTTGACCCGAAAAGAGAAGGTTTTTAAAACGCTTCGCGCTTACCCGCTCCTCCGCTTCTTTGTGCGTTTTCTAGAGAGCTACCGTACACTTGTTCGATTATCGGTTACAAAAATACTTTTCTTTTTATTTCTCTTATTTTATTTTGAGTGCATGCGCACTCGCTCTTCATCGAATTTAATTGCCGAATCTTCCACGACTCTGAAACATCGTAATCGTAGACGTATCAAGCAAAGAGTCAAACCGTTTTTTCTTTAAGAGACTTCCGTAGTTACGATGGCCGATCAACGTACTATGGTGGAATTACTCCAAGCACCCACCGAGGGTTACGGAGATGTTATCGTTATTCCCGCTATTCTCGCAGAGAATTTTGAGCTTAAACATTGTCTTTTAAATCTTGTAACTTCAAAACAATTTTACTGATTTGAGAAAGAAGATCCTCATGCTCACATTCTTTGGTTTAACAAGATTACTTCCACGATTAAGTATAGAGATGTGCCTAATTAATCGATTAAACTTATGCTTTTTCCCTTTTCTATCGAGGGGGCAACCCGGATTTGGCTTGAAAAAGAACCCCCTCGTTCTATTCTTACTTGGGAAGATCTTGTTTCCAAGTTTATTAACCAATTCTTTCCTCCTTCAAAAACTACAAATCTCTGAAATGAAATTACGAATTTTCAGCAACGTTTTGATGAATCATTTTGTGAGGCATTCGACCATTTCAAGGATCTCCTTCGTGCATGCCCACATCACGGTTTTACGGAGTTGCATCAACTTGATACCTTCTACAATGCTTTAACCCCAACCGATCAAGATTCTTTGAATGCCGTCGCCAGTGGTAATCTTTTAACTAAAACTCCTCGAGATGCTTTGACAATTATTAAAAACAAGTCAAAATTTCGCAACTCACAGAATAAACCGATTGTTTCATAAGTGAGTATGAATGCTCCTTCTTCTTCTACCCCTCATTTTCCTGAGATTGCCGCTCTTGCAGACGCCGTTAAGGCTATGCTTCTTCAGAAATCTTCTCCTCCAGCTTCCGTGAAAGCGGTTGAAGAAATTTGTGTTACTTGTGGTGGTCCGCATCCTTACCACCAATGTCTTGCCACCGATGGCAACGTTTTTCGTCTGTTTCCCTTACCTACCATTGGCAACACAAGCGAAGTTTTTTCGGATATCGAGATAATATTCAAGGATATGTTTCAGCAGCCGCAGTAAACTATAATCAAGGAAATACCGGATACCGTCCTCAGAGTGTAGCTAACCAAATTCGACCATCGGGTTTTGCTCAACCGAATGTGCAAAATAATCAAACCCGGTACAATCAAGGTTACAATCAAAATAGAGGAAATAATCAAGGAAATCCAAATTATCAAGCTCTGATTCAGCAAACTAATGTTGCTCCTTCGAATGATTGTCAATACAAGAAGATAAATGTTGTAAATATAAAAAGCTATGCATGAAAGCAAATGTAAATAATAGTAAAATAAGAGAATTGAGAAATGATAATAAAACTCTTCAATGTCAAAATCAAACACTGAGCTTAAGAAATATGATGGCTAGTTTTTTTCCAAATGATACCGCTTCTTCTTCGGTTCGGATCACTTCTAGTATTAACTCAATTGCTAACCCGAGATGTGACTGAAAGCAATTCACCCCCGAAGTGGTATTTACCTTATGATGGTCCTCCAATCTTGACCACCTCCTTTTCTCCTCTTCCAAAGGTGGTAGGACGGGAACCCGAGGTACGAAGGATACGGGTGCAACAGATACCGAAAAACATCCAACCTCCGATAGTCCAAATTCAAGCTCCAATTGATGAGCCCGTTGTTGCTCCTAAGCCTAAACTGTCTATACCTTATCCTTTGAGAGCTAACAAACAAAAGCTCCGTGAAAAAGATGATAATCTAGCTTCGAAATTTGTTGAAATCTTTAGGGAATTACATTTCGAGCTCAATTTCGCGGATGCTCTTCTACACATGCCGAAATTTGCTTCAATGTTTAAAAGTCTCCTTAATAACAAAGAAAAATTGTTTTACTTAGCTAAAACACCGGTGAATGAGAATTGTTCGACGGTTATCCTAAAAAAGTTGCCAGAAAAACTTGGAGACCCCGACAAGTTTCTTATTCCATGTGATTTTCCGGAGTTAGTTGAATGCTTAGCCTTGGCCGATCTTGGTGCAAGCATCAACTTGATGCCTCTTTCCATATGGAAGAAGCTCTCACTCCCCGAACTTACTCCTACTCAAATGATTCTTGAACTTGCACACTGATCAACTACTAGTCCATCCGGTATTGCCGAAGATGTCTTTGTAAAAGTAGGAAAGTTCCATTTTCCGGCCAACTTCGTAGTCGTTGATTATGTTGTCGATCCTCGAGTTCCCTTAATTCTTAGGAGACCCTTTTTGAGGATGGCACGTGCTTTGATTGATGTTAACGGTGAAGAATTAACTCTCTGAGTTGATGATGAAGCCATAACCTTTAAAGTTGGTCAAACTTCGAGATACTCCTACAATGATGTTGTGTCAATTAATCGAATCGATGGCATCGACGTTTCATGTGAGGAATATTGATTACACGCTAAACATACTATGTATAATATAAATATATAAGGATGTAAACAATTATAGTATAGTAAGTATTTTCTGTCGGATTTAAGAATCAAACTTTTAACCAAAGTTGTCTCAAAAACCTCCTAGGTCGTTTTCCCTCGACGAAGCGTGAATTGAGAATCGGTTAGGTTCGTGATCGCGTGATTTGAATGGTTTAAAAGATTTTTGATTTGGTTTTCTAAATCCTAATAAATGTAAATGACAAGTAAACAAATGCATGAAAATAGGTAAGCAAGTAACGACAATTAAAATGTAAGCATGAAAACGTAAACGTGAATTAATAAAACGCGACATTTAAGCATCTACATCAAATTTAACCCCTACGAACGCAAATCTAATTTTTATAAATCCTAATTGACTAAAAAGAATTTTCAGAAAAAGAATTTTATTTTTTGGTTTTATTTTATTTTTTATGAATTTAAAACTAATTTAATCTAAAAATATTATTAAAAGTACTAAACTAATTTAGAAAATTCCAAAAAATTAAGGAAAAGTAATCTTAACTATTTAAAAGCTATGAAAAATAAAAACTGGAAATAATTCATATGAATAAGCTGTTAAAATAAGCACATAAGATTAATAAGCAAAACTTGAAAAACTAAGTTAAGTATTTAATGATGCATGAGTATGACAGAAAAGACCCAAGGGCACGTTTGGTTAAGGAGTGTGTGTTAAATGCATTGAGTGTGTAAAGGAGAGGTCACAGGTTCAAACCTGTGGCTTCCCTTTTTATTATTTTTTTTGAAATCTTTTTTAGAAAAACTGAAAGAACACATGAAAATAAGTAAATTATATAACTACAACTTTTTCTAAAACTTAATTATAAGCACGAAAATAAGCAACTAAAAAGCACAGTTCTGCTTAGAAGCTTAAAAACTTGATTAGCTTAAACTATTTACTGCAATAAGCCACTAAAAGCTAAGACAATTCCAAAATAAGCTAAACATGTCCTAACTAGGCTTAATGAACATCTAAGAGCAGAAAATAGACAAATCAAATAAGCAAAAGCAAGAAAAGCAAAATTAGCAGCTAAACTAAAAAGGTAACCAAAACAGGTTGAGAGAGCAGTTTCAATCTTAAATTTAAGCTTCTAAATTAACAAGCTAATCCATGAAACCTAGAAACAGATTATCATTAACCTATAAGCTACCAGAATAAGAAAAATTTAAGCACTAGTGAACACAAATAAGCTGTAAATTGACATATGAAAATGACATTTCACACAAGTTTCTTGTTTTTGGTATTTTGAAAGATTTTTGAAAAAGAAAACTAAGATACCATTTGCAGACCTACAAATAAGCTAGAAAAAGTTAAATTGAAAACTCACAAGCTGAAATCAGATTAAGCTTGTTATCCAAAGGGGTTATATAACCAAAATTAGACCTTAATTCAAACTTTCACTTATCTAATTTTGCTTATGAAAATTTGACTTTTAAAACCTTGAAAGTTGAAACTTAGGACAGACTAAAAAAAGTAAATTGCACACTATCAATAACTACTTCCTACTGCATCAAGAGTTCCAAAACAATATGAAAACAACATTAACAAACTACCAATTAAGATCTAACTCAAATAAGCTAGATTATCAAACCAAATTTCCACTGATTAAAACTATGAATTCTATAAACCTAAAACTTAATACTTAAACTTTAAAATCCAAATTATATTGACTCTAAGACACAATTTGAGCTTGCTAAATTTGATTCAAGTGACAAAAGCAGGCATGGGCAGCACTAACAAAGGTTAGTGCTGCTGAGCCAAACACCCCCTTAGATCTTGGGTTAGCATTTTAAACTTGTACTTGACTGATTTAAGCTTATATTTTAAAAACAGATTGATTATTAAGCTAATGAAGTAAAGTTAAGCATAAACTAAGGACAGATAAGGACTTATTAATAAGCTAAACACAAAAGCTAAATTAACTAGTAATAAGGGCAGTTTGATAGAAAATGCAAATGTAGACTAACTTAAGCTATCTATTGAACAAAGTAAGCTAAAATAGAAATGAATAAGCAAAACTAAGCATTAATAAGCAATCTATAAGCACAGATTAAACAAGAATAAGCAAACAGTAAAAATAAGCTAAAATAAGAAAGTGAGAAAAAGGAAGAGTATCTTTGTCCTTTGCACTAAACACGGACTAAAATGCTCTAAGAGCTAATCAACAAGCTCTGGCTTGTTATAAACAAGCCAGTAAAGTCCAATAAGCCCGTCCCTTTTTGGCTTATCATCCCACATTAAGCAATCCATAATAAGCAAAGGTAAATGAGAATTTATCCAACTGATTTTAATAAACTATCTTAAAAGAGCTTTATAAGAATTTATTTTATCTTAAAGATATCATGAAAACATACAAGCTTATTAAGAGATTTAAGTAAATTGCATAGGAACTGAATTAAAAGAACACAATTGAATAAAATTACTTTTATTAACTGAAAAAGGAATAAATAAGCTAAATTTCGTTACAATAAGCATAAATAAGCTGGAAAATTAAATCTACTCTATCCTACACTACTCCTACTCCTAGATAAATTTAGCTGTGTGTGGGGAGCTCCTATTTATAGCCATGAGGAGAAGGTTTTGGGTCCTTAGAACGCTCCTCTACGTAGTTGTATCCAATCAGGATGCTCAGGATCGCCAGGGTGTCATTCCCTTGTGTCAGACGTGTTAGAAAAAGTCTTCTAGAAGGGTATGGGGAGCGTGGGATTAAGTGAAAGACGATTTACCCTGAGTCTTTTGCAAGTGAAAACAAAGGAGGGAAAAGGGACGAGGCAACAGTAATTTTGACCACAGGCTTATATAATTTTAACTGGGAATTGGGTGGATTGACTTTGGTTTTAAGTTTGACCGGGTAAATGGGTATTGGGATTTATTTTAATTTTGGGTTAGAAAATGGGTTTATGGATTAAGGGTTTATGTTTGATAAGATATTAGACTTAATGGGCTGAATGGTTTAATAGGTTATGGATTTGGGCTGACCCGGCCCATTAAGTGGGCCCGGGTTGGTCCGCAGAAAATGGTTACGCCTTTGGCTTTGGTCTTTCGCTCTTATCTATGCTCTTTCCAATCTCGTGCTCAGTTTTATCCGTTTTTGCTTCAATTTTGTCCTTTTTGATAAATATCCGTACCTGCAAAACACAAATCACAAAACAAACGTATACAATGCATTTTAATCATGTTTTTGGTTATTTTTGGTCTTTTTAGCTTGTTTAATAAGGTAAAAGGTATGTGCAAAATAGCACATACCAAATTCCCCCATACTAAGGTATTGCCGTGTCCTCACGCAATATTATAAATAATACTTTAGAAAAATAAGAATCTTAATCCCCCTTGATTAATTACCTAGAAAAGTAGCTAAGTATTCATCTTAAAGGATAAAAGAAACTTTAGCTTTGAAAAGCCCCATTTTTTCCTTTTCAACATTTTTCTAAATTTTTTTTAATGCTTTTTCATAACTTTCCAAACTTCATAACATTGTGCTTTCATTATTCTTTGATAATACTTATGATCATGGAACAAGCAAAATAAATTCATCGTCCCCAACTTTTACTTCTCTATACTAAGCTTAAAAAGAAGATCATTGTCAAATACAAGTCATGATACTAACACTACTCATAAATACTAATTGTGTATTACTTTTTTCTCCCTTATTCCTAATTTTTTATCTCAAGATTTTATTTTTGTCATATACCCGAGGGCTCTTTAAGACTTACTTCGATATTTATTAAATCTGAAAATAAAGCGGGACGATTGAAGATAAAAATTAGCTTCTTCCCCTATCCTTGAAAACCGATGAGGTCCACATCGAGGTGACCGAAATTTGGCTTTTATTAGGGTATTTGACTTAACTTATGTCATATGCCCTAAGGCTCTTTAAGACATAAATCAAGTGAGATTTAATTTGCACCATATACCCTAAGGCTCTTTAAGGTACAAACAAATCATTTATTAAACTTAGATTTCAATAATCATAACCATATACCCTAAGGCTCTTTAAGGTATGAACAATTTAATCACTTACACCATATACCCTTAGGCTCTTTAAGGCATAAGTAATCTCATGATTAACTCTACTTACACCATATACCCTAAGGCTCTTTAAGGTGTAAGTAAAGCAATTATTTATATGATATATATAGTATGCCAAAATTCCAAATCTCGATGTGTACCTATTTTATTGACATCGTCTCTCAAGCTAGTGGGAATTCACTAAAGATTAAGTTGAACCGGACAACCTTATTTATTATACATTATTAATATACAAGTGAAACAAGCTAATGGGAGAAAAAAAACCATAATAATACTTATAAGTCTTTAAGAAATACCAACTAAGTCCAAGCTTTCTAATATTCATGCTTATACTCGACTCTATCATTTCTCGATCTTCGCAATTTAAAGATCTCTAATGAAGAGACTTTCGAATGCTAGCCTATGCGAATAAAAAAGAAAGATCGGCACTTTAATTAAGTTCACATAGACTGGCAACAACTTATCTAAAGTAAATCTAGTTTCGAGCATAATGGATAAGCCTACATAGGCTACAACAAACTCGATTTAAATATGTTAAGGAAAAAGCTAAGGCATAAAATCGGTCGGATCAAAATTTATTTCTCATTCTCACCTTTATTTGTGTTACAACACTTATTTCATCACTTTATTCCAACATTTATCATTTTTTTCACTTTATCATGCACACAATTTTTTAAATTTTGCTATTTTCACATAAATCACATATTTTTGTTGGAAAAATAGGTTACGTGAGAACAACGGTCACAGGTATAATCAAATCAATAGATTCCCCCTATACCAAAACTACACATTGTCCTTAATATGATATTGATACCCTCGTACTAATTTTAATGCTTAATCTTGATATAAATGGGTCTCTACGCAAATCTAAATCCGTTTATTAAGTATGCTAACATATAAACATTAGTCGATAAGATTAAGGATATCGGATTCCTAATATAAGCATGCTAAGGATTGAAGATCGAGGGATCGATGGACAAAACACCGAGCACGAGAGCCTTCAAAATCCGGGCAGTCCTGGACAAACATCACAAACCACAAAACACGAGAAAGAGGCGAGCCTCCTCACAACACACTTATTAATAAATATTAATATACTAATACTAAGGATAAGCATGGGTTACCACCCACAAAGCACTTGTTTTTGTTAACCGAGTCTTGAGCCTGACTCAATCCCTCATACTTGAGCTTGGTCAAGGGGGATATAAATGGAGATACGGGACATCCAAGAGAGGGATGTCCCCTCCATACATCATCATCGGGTTCTCAAAAAAATCAAAAGTGATTTTGTCCCGATGAGATACGAGAAGATAAGAAAGAATTCCGGGTTTGAACACTTTGTCCTCGTTTTTGAATGAAAACAAGAGCAAAGTGTCAAACACTAGGTAAAGAGGATCACGGATGAATGAGATAGAAAATCCATCCCGTGATAAAAGTCTCTCAGATTGGACTTCAAGGAATATCCCCGGATTGAAAATCTTGTTTCTGGATCTGAGGGAATCGTGATAAGGAGTGAAGTCCAAATCTGGATCATGGGTGGGAAGGGTGGGCAAAGTATTAGGCATAAGAACACAATGTTCAAAAATTCCCTTCACCATTTTTTCTTCAAAATACCCGTATCGGGATCAAAATCAATGCAAATCTCAACATCTAGTGGTTCTAGAGGAGGACGAGGAGATGACGGATCATTAAAATAATCAAGGTTAGATGACTCATTTTTGGGAAGGGGAGGAGAATCATTGCTAAGCAATTCTTCAAGAAAATGAATATCCCCTTCCGAGTCATAATCATCGTTCTTAATGCTCGGTGGCATTAATTTATCGGAAGCAAGAAATAAGTCGATCTCCTCCATAAGAGAGTCAGTATCCTCAACGGGGATAGGAGATGGAGAAAGAAACTCAAGAATCGTATCAACAATTTCCGCATTAAGTTCTTCTGGTGGTCGTGGAGATGAATTATCATAAGACAAATTCTTAACAAGACATATTTCTTCCTCTAGATCAAAGTCGGCTTCCTCAATTCTTGGTGAAATTGGATTGATATGAGCGAGTTCACCGGAGAACTCCTTAAGAAGATAATCAAACTTAGGTGAAGAATCAATCCAAGTATCTCGATTAAGTAAAGATTCGATAACATTAGACTCGACATTGAAATAATGCGGATCTATCTTAGTAGAAATGATTTCTTCATTATCAAAAAGATGGTTTGAATAAATTTTGAAATTTTCCATCGGAACGTCCTCATCAGAAAGTGATTCTTCATCACTAAAGGTGAAATCGTCGTTAGAATCAAAGAGAGGATTCGAGAAAGTCATAAAAATTGGAGAAGATTCATCATTAACGGGGACATCACACTCACTTTCATTATCGGAAGTAACCTCGGACTCACTTGGGATTGGGACAAGGTTCTCAACACTAGACTTTATTACTTCGTTCGATTCCGTTTCCGGAATAGTGCCAAGATGCTTATCCCCCATACTTAGAGAGTACTCAGGTTCTTCGGTTGGTAAGTCGTGTGTGATTGCTTTAGACAAATTCTCTAAATATTCCCTAAATTGAATGGTGTACTCCTCATCGTCATCATCGTAGAAGGTAGGACGATTCCAACTTGGACAATTAATAAATTCTGATAGCTCCTCACTTATAATTTGCACATCTTTAAGAAGTTTATGAAGTAATTCTTGTATATCCTCTGGTTTAGCATGCGGAATTTCAAAAAATTTCTCCTAAGCTAGCAATAAAACCTTTGGCGTTTCTCCAAAAGATATACGATTAAACTTCTTTAAAAAGGTTTGTATCGATTTCATTAGGTCTTCTTTGGCTTGCAAAATTTCCACACTCGTTTCTTGAGGAGGATTATGAATGACGGGATACTGCGGGGGTTGTAATTGGTCAAATCCGGAAGAATTAGAATTATAGAAATTTTTGTTCATTGATTGACACTGAAAACTTTCAAGAGGACCCCCACAGTTCTCACAACAAAGGTATTGTTGTGGAAGACTTGGTGAAGTTTGTGGAAAATTATTATCAAAGTTTTGATTGAAACACGGGTCCTGATTGTAGACAAACGGACTTTGAGGTGGACAATTGTAACAATAATGAGCATTGTTCTCACATAACTCACAATAATACGTCTGGTACTGGGGTTGTGGAGTGTAGTCGGAAAAGTTTGGAGAATCGTTGTACGAATTTAGATTTGGATCACAAGCAGATGAATTTCCAGCTCTCGAAGCGCAAATCAAACAAAATCCACCATTTAACGGGCTTTCACACTCGCAACAAGTGACTGGCTTTCCATCTCCATAAGTGCAGTTCATACAAGTTCCATTATTAAGACTGAAACCACACTGCTGGCACGCACAAAGATAACAATAGAAGCCAACACACGGTTGTCCACACCCCCATACACTCGCTTTGTTCGAATGACGACATAATAAAGAATTAACCAAAATTAGAGGGTTGAGAAAATAAGAATTAAACGGATAAGAGGATAGAGAGGAATATTTTTAGATTTTTCAAATAACACATAAGGAAAAATAATAATAAAAATAAGAAAGAAAAATATTTTTGGTAACCGAAAGTTAAATGTGCACGAAAATAAGTAAATTATATAACTACAACTTTTTCTGAAACTTAATTATAAGCACGAAAATAAGCAACTAAAAAGCATAGTTCTGCTTAGAAGCTTAAAACCTGATTAGCTTAAACTATTTACTGCAATAAGCCACTAAAAGCAAAGACAATTCCAAAATAAGCTAAACATGTCCTAACTAGGCTTAATGAACATCTAAGAACAGAAATAAGATAAATCAAATAAGCAAAAGCAAGAAAAGCAAAATTAGCAGCTAAACCAAAAAGGTAACCAAAACAGGTTGAGAGAGCAGTTTCAATCTTAAATTTAAGCTTCTAAATTAACAAGCTAATCCATGAAACCTAAAAACAGATTATCATTGACCTATAAGCTACCAGAATAAGAAAAATTTAGGCACTAGTGAACACTAATAAGCTGTAAATTGACATATGAAAATGACATTTCACACAGGTTTCTTGTTTTTGGTATTTTGAAAGATTTTTGAAAAAGAAAACTAAGATACCATTTTTAGACCTACAAATAAGCTAGAAAAACTTAAATTGAAAACTCACAAGCTGAAATCAGATAAAGCTTGTTATCCAAAGGGGTTATATAACCAAAATTAGACCTTAATTCAAACTTTCACTTATCTAATTTTGCTTATGAAAATTTGACTTTTAAAACCTTGAAAAATGAAACTTAGGACAGACTAAAAAAAGTAAATTGTACACTATCAATAACTACTTCCTACTGCATCAAGAGTTCCAAAACAATATGAAAACAACATTAACAAACTACCAATTAAGATCTAACTCAAATAAGCTAGATTATCAAACCAAATTTCCACTGATTAAAACTATGAATTCTATAACCTAAAACTTAATATCTTAGAAATTTAAAATCCAAATTATATGACTCTATGACCACAATTTGGATTTAGCTAGTTTTGATTCATCTGGACAGAAAGAGGCATGGGCAAGCACTAACAAAGGTTAGTGCTGCTGTGAGCCAAACACCCCCTTAGATCTTGGGTTAGGATTTTAAACTTAGACTTGACTGATTTAAGCTTATATTTTAAAAACAGATTGATTATTAAGCTAATGAAGTAAAGTTAAGCATAAACTAAGGACATATAAGGACTTATTAATAAGCTAAACACAAAAGCTAAATTAATTAGTAATAAGGGCAGTTTGATAGAAAATGCAAATGTAGACTAACTTAAGCTATCTACTAAACAAAGTAAGCTAAAATAGAAATGAATAAGCAAAACTAAGCATTAATAAGCAATCTATAAGCACAGATTAAACAAGAATAAGCAAACAGTAAAAATAAGCTAAAATAGGAAAGTGAGAAAAAAGGAAGGTGATACCTTTGTCCTTTGCCTAAACCTGTCTTAAAATGCTCTAAGAGCTAATCACATGCTCTGGCTTGTTCTAAACAAAGCTGTAAAGTCCAATAAGCCGTCCTTTTTTGGCATTATCATCCCACATTAGAATCCATATTATGCAAAGGTAAATGAGAATTTATCCAACTGATTTTAATAAACTATCTTAAAAGAGCTTTATAAGAATTTATTTTATCTTAAAGAGATCATGAAAACATACAAGCTTATTAAGAGATTTAAGTAAATTGCATAGGAACTGAATTAAAAGAACATAATTGAATTAAGCTAAAATTACTTTTATTAACTGAAAAAGGAATACAATAAGCTGAATTTCATTACAATAAGCGTAAATAAGCTAGAAAATTAAATCTACTCTATCCTACACTACTCCTACTCTTAGATAAATTCAGCTGTATGTGGGGAGCTCCTATTTATAGCCATGAGGAGAAGGTTCTGGATCCTTAGAACGCTCCTCAATCCTCTAATCTCCACCCTTGATCTATATCTTGGCCTCCAATCCACCTTGTGAGCCGTTAGATCAATTCTACGTAGTTGTATCCAATCAGGATGCTCAGGATCGCTAGGGTGTCATTCCCTTATGTCAGACGTGTCAGAAAAAGTCTTCTAGAAGGGTATGGGGAGCGTGGGATTAAGTGAAAGAGGATTTACCCTATGTCTTTTGCAAGTGAAAACAAAGGAGGGAAAAGGGACGAGGCAACAGTAATTTTGACCACAGGCTTATATAATTTTGACTAGGAATTGGGTGGATTGACTTTGGTTTTAAGTTTGACCGGGTAAAATGGTATTGGGCTTTATTTTAGTCTTGGGCTAGAAAATGGTTTTATGGATTAAGGGTTTATGTTTGATAAGATATTAGACTAAATGGGCTGAATGGTTTAATAGGTTAAGGATTTGGGCTGACCCAGCCCATTAAGTGGGCCCTGGTTGGTTCGCAGAAAATGGTTACCCCTTCAGCTTTGGTCTTTCGCTCTTTTCCATGCTCTTTCCAATCTCGTGCCTGGTTTTGTCTGTTTTTGCTTCAATTTTGTCCTTTTTGATAAATATCCGTACTTGCAAGACACAAATCATTTAATTCTACCAGGAATTGATGAAATCGAAGCTTGTCTTACAAATGATTTAATTCTACCAGGAATTGATGATGACGACTTTGATCTGGAGGGAGACCTTCTTCTACTAGAGAAGTTATTAAACGATGATCCATCATCTCCTCTCTCTCTGAAAGAACTTCCTGTTAAGGAACTTAAAATCATATAATCTTCTATTGATCCTCCGGAGCTTCAGCTCAAGGATTTAACTTCTCATTTTGAGTATGCATTTTTGGAGGGAACCGGTAAACTACCCGTCATAGTTGCTAAAAACTTAAAAGAAGACGAGAAGGTCTGACTTCTAAAGGTTTTAAAGTCACACAAGCATGCCATCGCTTGGAAAATCTCGGATATAAAGGGCATTGACCCTCAATTTTGTACTCACAAAATATTAATGGAGGATGACTCTAAACCGGCAATTCAACATCAAAGACGGGTGAACCCAAAAAATCATGAGGTTATCAAAAAGGAAGTTATCAAACTCCTTGATGCTAGATTGATTTACCCTATCTCCGATAGCCTGTGGGTGAGCCCCGTTTATTGTGTGCCTAAGAAGGGCGGTATAACCGTAATTGAAAATGAAGATAATGAGTTGATACCTACTCGATTAGTCACGGGATGGCTATGTATTGACTACCTAAAGTTAAATGATGCCACTCGTAAAGATTATTTCCCGTTACTATTTATGGACCAAATGCTTGAAAGACTCACGGGAAACGAATACATTTATTTTCTAGATAGTTTCTCAGGATATTTTCAAATTCTAATTGACCTGCAAGACCAAGAGAATACCACCTTCACTTGCCCTTATGGGACGTTTGCCTACCGATGCATGCCTTTTGGCTTATGTAATGCTCCGGGCACGTTCCAAAGGTGCATTATGGCCATTTTCTATGACATGATCAAGGAAATAATGGAGGTCTTTATGGACGATTTCTCGGTCTTCGGGGATTCTTTCTCCTCATGCCTCTTTTATTTAGACAAAATGCTTAAATAGTGCGTAGATACTAATTTAGTTCTAAATTGGGAGAAATGCCATTTTATGGTAAAAGAAGGCATTGTTCTAGGATATAAGATTTCAAAGTCCAGAATTGAGGTCGACAAAGCTAAAGTTGATGTTATAGCTAAACTCCCTCATCTGACTTCCGTTAAAGGCATTCGAAGTTTTTTAGGTCACACCGGTTTCTATCGTCGATTTATTCAAGATTTTTCTAAAATCGCCCGGCCGATGACCCATCTTCTTGAAAAAGATACCCCTTTCATCTTCTCGAAAGAATGTATTGAATCGTTTAATATACTTAAGAAGAAGTTAACCGAAGCTCCGATTTTAGTTGCCCCTGATTGGGACCTACCATTTGAAATTATGTGTGATGCTAATGATTACGCGGTAGGTGCAGTCTTGGGGCAACGTAAGACCAAAACTTTTTAGCCTATACACTATGCTAATAAGACCATGACGGATACTCAAGCACATTACACTACTACAGAGAATGAATTATTAGCCGTGGTATATGCTTTCGAGAAATTCTGGCCTGATTTAGTCTTGTCGAAGACCATAGTGTATATGGACAACTCGGCTCTTAAATATATTCTTGCCAAGAAAGATGCTAAACTAAGATTGCTTCGGTAGATTCTCCTACTCCAAGAATTTTATGTCATTATTCGTTATAAAAAAGAGTAGAGAATCTCACGGCCGACCACTTATCAAGACTTGAAAATCCTCACCAAGATGTTCTCGAGAACAAGGAAATTACCGAAACATTTCCTCTCGAGACACTTGGGATGGTTACCTTTCATGGTGATTCAAGTACCCTATGGTTTGCCGACATTGCAAACTACTATTGCGGGGAATTTTATTGTGAAAGGGATGTCGTCCCAACAAAAGAAAAAATTCTTTAAGGATGTAAAGCATTACTTTTGGGAAGACCCCTACTTGTTTAGAATTGGTGCGGATCAAGTGATTAGACTATGTGTTTACGGCCAAAAATCCATTGATATCCTCACGGCTTGCCATAATAGACCCACCGAGGGACATCATGGTGCCAACTACACAGCAAAAAAAGTCTTTGATTCCAGATTTTATTGGCCGACTATTTATCGAGATGCCCATGACTTGGTTACACGGTGTGACGCTTGTCAACGTCAAGGCAAAATCTTACAAAAAGATGAAATGCCCTAAAATGCAATTCAAGTATGCGAGATCTTTGACGTGTGGGGCATCGATTTTATGGGCCCGTTCTCGTCTTCTCGAGGGAACAAGTACATTCTCATGGCCGTATACTACTTGTCTAAATGGGTTGAAGTAAAATCGCTCCCCACTAATGATGCCCGAGTTGTCGTAAGATTCTTGAAATCTCTTTTTGCCCGATTTAGAACTCCTCGTGCTATAATTAGTGATCGCAGTACTCACTTTTGCAATGACCAATTTGCAAAGGTCATGCTTAAGTATGGAGTTATTAACCGTCTTTCTACTGCATATCATCCATAAACGAGTGGACAAGTGGAGGTTTCAAATAGTGGTTTGAAACGTATCTTGGAAAGGACCATAGGCGAAAATCGTGCTTCATGGT
>BQNB010056459.1:0-10983 GCA_026074375.1 Tanacetum coccineum | reverse complement strand
ATATTTGGCAGTTTTTGTCTGTTTTTGGTCATTTAAGCTCATTTTTGAAGGTAAAAGATATGTGTAATTAAGCACATATCACCTAACAGAATATTAAATAGACGGCGGGTTCGTGTAATCCGTTCATGACCTAGGAAATACTTACACAGATCATCACAAGTGTAATCCGTTCATGACCTAGGAAGTTGTAAAAGTTCGTGTAGAAGTCTTTACGACTCTCGCACCAAGTTTTTGGCGTCGCTGCGTGGGGAATAGTTAGGTTTCGATCATTGTTTAACTTAGTTCTACTCGCTTGATTCCTATCAAGTGAGAATTTTAATTCCAGTACATTAGCTTTCTCGTAGTCTATCTTTTCTTTGTGTAGTTGTTCGTAAGTATGTCATTCGTCACCATGACGGATGAAATCACACTTGAGTCGTTAACGGAAGAACAATTTGAGTGCTTCATAGAATATTAACATGAAAATCATTCAGAAGATTTTAAAAGCGACTTAGAGAATCTTGAGGAAATATATAAAATGATGAATGATGGAGTAGAGTATCCTCGCACACATAGTACCTCACGAAATCTATGCACCATATAAGCCTTCACCTAGGTTAGATCTCTTTGAACAACCTTCGTGTTTAGGATCAACTTTTGTTAGTAAGGCCCTTTAGAAAAGTGACCAAATGCATCAAACTTTTGAGAAGAGCTCCTTAACAATGACCCATAAGTTAGATGACATGATAGAATTGCCTAAGTTAAAATCTAAGAAAACATATAAGGAGGAATTAGAATGTGAGATAGTTATGGTGAAGATACCTAAATGCATGTCATGGTTAGATGCATGTGATAAGCTTATAGGTGTTCTAGATATGATGGAGGATAAGGTGGAAAATCTAAACCCACAAAGTACCACACAAGTCCTCCTATTATTTAAGGAATACAAACTGCTCGTGACTCACTCGGAAGAAGTAGAAGAGACTTTAGGAACCTCGATGCAGGTAGAACCTTTAGACAAAACACAACTAGAGGATTTAGGCTTGAATACTTGTAATCATGACATTCCTTTTAATTCTAGGGAAGTTCCTAGTTTTGACGAACCGAAGCCTCAACCAAAGCCTTTAGCTAATTGTCCAACCTTAGATGTAAGTCTAGGAGACAAAAGAGGTCCCTGGCCACCCATCAAACCACATAGTCCGGATAGTTTTAAGATGAAGGTAGTAGACCCATTGACCATTCATACACCACCTTTACCACATGTGGCATATTTTCACCCTATGGATATGTATTTCTATTATCGCCCATGTGTAGATGACCCTAAGAAACATTATGGATTTAAACCGGGTTTATTAGGACATAGTGGATCCTTAGGTGTTCATTTTTCAAAATTGGGGATGATAGAAGATGATTGGGAATTAGAATCTAAGAAAGTTTCTTTTCTAGGAAGAGGACTTAATTCACCCATTAGGCCAAAAGAAGTAGAGAAGGTTAAGATTAAAGAAACACACCAATTGGAGCACAAAATTCAACAAATGCTTTTTCAACATATGGCTCCTTCTCGCCACCATGGTGTGTACCGTTACTATCACCCACGCTTGAACTCAAGTGTAGGGGAACCTTCCCCTTTATCTGTTAAATAAGGGTAGAGTCAGGCTCGCGACTCAAACAAGAACACGCGCTTCTTGGGAGGCAACCTAATGTTTAATTTTCTCGCATTTTAGGAGTGTCGTGTGTTTTAATTCTTTTCATTTATTCTTTTATGTTTGAATTATTTTGTAATCATGCTTTGTTTTGTTTATAACTTTGTCTTATTTACAATCAAAGGTATTTTGCATAAAATAAGTGTATGGGAATATACCCGGTTTATAAGAACCCAATTCAAACATTTAAAATAAATTGTTTAGATTAATTCATGTTAGTTTCGAGTCATATGATTGTAATGATTAATTCCAGGTTTTTATGTAGTGCTTTCTACAGATATAACTTATAAAATTGTGTTGGATCGATTTACTGAATAGATCTTAACCTTCAGCTTGCAAAGAGTTTGCTCCTTTAGATAATTCTAAAGCAACAATAATGAAACACTGAGTAAACACTTATTGATTATGCGGAATCTAATCAATAATGCTAAGAAGAACAATATTGAATATCACAAATGAACTTTTATATTAAATTTTGAATCTGCCTAGGTTACAGATTACAAACTATGATTACTATTCGATCTCTATGATCTTGTGTAGAACTATATCTACTAACTATGCCTAGGGTTCCTTTTATAGACTAAGGAAAACCCTAATAGGCTTTACAAAACGCGTATAAAGATAATGCATATCCTTTCCTAAGATATCTCATGCATATCTTTAACTCTAACTAATTTCTGTGTAAGTAGACTTAACTATTACATAAGCAGTATTAACTATTTAACACTACCAGTACTAACTATGATAATCCTTCTACCAGTACTAACTATGTAACTAGCAGAACTAACTACAATACACTAACAGAATTAAGTCTGTTATACAAAATTCCTAACAAATTGCGTGCAGGAAATTTCTCATTAAAAACAAAGAATAAATCTCCACAGTGCCTGGAGACGGCGTCAGGATTAAAACCCGACGGCGTCGTGTCTCCAGCAATGTGAAGATACGAAAATTTTCAAGTATTTTTGAAAAATAGAATGTGCAATATTTAAAATTTGTAATTCTTTTTTAAACCTTCATAAACATATGATTACACCATTACTCTCATCCTATCTTTACTGCTTTCATAGAGTCAAAACCCTAAATTCTTGTTGTATATATATCTATCCCGCCAATTTTATGCTTGGTGTAGTTGTCTTTGTCTTTGATTATAGGTTATATTTGATGAGAAGAAACTTGGAAGTTCTTAGGAAGTTTCATTAGACGATTCTTGGAGGACGATTTAACCAGTTATCTCATGTTTCTTCTCTATTATTAAGCAAACCAAGGGAGTACTAGTTTCTTTTACTTGTTTTCTTTTCCCTTTATTCGTTTTTACGAGTACTTCTTTAGTACATTGGGGACAATGGTCAACTTAAGTGTATGAGGAAAATAAGGCTTAGAAAGTATTCCTTCAATTTCCATTTGCTTTGTCCTTAAAATGATGGGTAATATATTGAAACATAGCATAAAAAGGTAATTTTGACCAAAATTTAAATTTTTTTATGACACATACCGACGAAAACCGAGTATTAATAGCGTCTCATGGATAGGAATGTATATGACTAGCACAAAAACCCTCAAAATTCCACCCCAAAAATGCGAGGTTCGCCTTTAGATCTTTAGGAATTCGGGTATCCATTTTTGAAACCCAAGATAATGTATACTTTTAGTTTTCTCAAGTTAAGGTTCGAATGCAGTCATATGTGTCTATTATGTCATTAAAGATGTGTGTGTATGGTCTTTGTCGCCTTTTCTGGAGCATTAGTAGCGGTATTAAATTATATGAGTGTACCGATAGTATTTTAAATTCTAGAACTTGTTTTTGTGATGCATCCCGAGACCACATAGTAAGTATTAGGATTTGCTAGATAAGAGGCACTAGGATTAACCCATGTTTTAAACCTTTAATTGTTATTATGGTCACATCGACTATATAACTATCCCACACCCTTGCCTTGCACTTATCTTTAGTGAAGGATACCCCTAGTACAACCCTCCGAGCCTATCCTTTTTCACGGTTGTCATAACTTTTTGGTTAAGCTGGACTATAATGAAAAGCATTGTCACCCTTAAACCAATCGTTACACCCAAATAGCCTTAGCTTACCCTATATGTACTCGCTTTTCGTACATTATTGTTTTAACCCAAGTTAATTATTTGAGTACACGGTTGCTAAGTCCTTATCCTTGTAAATACTATTTTGGGACGATTGAGATTCATGGTTGTATTCATCGTATGAAGAATTGGGGAAGAAATAATTTATTACCCCCAATAGAGCTCAATAAGCTCCATGTTATTTTGATCCACCTCAAATCGAGTCATTAGTTAGATTGAAAATAATTGAGTATGTAAATGTTCAAGTGTAGGAGTGTATCTATAAACCCCCATGATGTATTATATGTTTAAGCAATGGCAGGGCAAAAGTGTACGAAAAAAATGTATATAAAAAAAATGAAAAATGTACGGGCTGCCATTTGCTTATGTTTATATTTATATTAGAGTCAAGAAAAGAATAAGAAAGAGATTGGTGTAGAGTTTTGTAGAGTTTGTATATCTTTGTCCGAGTCTTGGCTTAGCAACCAAACCAACGTTTATTCTTATAAAAAATTAACTAACCCTTCCACTCCAAATTCACCAAAAAGTTACCACCCAAATATATCCCATCCATTTCCATTTATGTTATCTTACACCTACACCCCACAACCCTTTAAAAAGACCTCCTTGACAGTAATGAATAATACTTGCGCCTAGCGATGGAGGTTTGATCTTTTACCAAGCCTATGGTAATTTATATGCTATGACAGGTAATGAGTGTTGATTTTCCATTTCCTATAGTTGTTATAATTTATTATACACCCGAGTGAAAGAGAGAATCCCAAACACTTATGTGAGGTGTTAGTATATACTATTCGTGCGTTTAATAACGAGGTCTAGAAGGTTGTATTGTAAAATGCTTTTAAAGAGTAGGTTAAATGACCCGAATACTGCTATTGTATAGGTAGAAAAGCCCATTTTCTTGAGTACAAGCAAATTCCAAGTGTAGGGGTATTTGATGAGGTGTCAATTTATACACTATTTCGGGGTCATTTAACCCCTTAAATCATGCAAATATGCCCAGATTATGCTTAATCGTTTGTTTTCAGATTTTTAGCACTTGGATGACTTTTGGAGGAAATACACTTGACTTGGGCTCATTTAGAGAAATAACAGACAAGATTACGTACTTTCACCAAATCTCTTGAAGATTTATACATACAGTGCGTGGAGACGGCGTCGCAGGCATAAAGCGACACCGTCATGATCTATATGGTGATGACATCAGGAATCTCACGACGGCGTCAGGACATGGCCGACTTAAAGAGGATCTAGAATCATCTACGTGGCGACGACGTCAGGATTTTAAAGCGACGCCGTCGCAGCGATTTTCCTATATATATTAAACCAAAATTATAGTTTTAGGTGTGTAACTATGTATAATTTTAGGGAGATAAACCTTAGTTGTTTTAACAGCTTTTAAGGTCATTTATAAGGCCTCAAAACCCTATTATAACCACCTTTAATCCATGTTTTAATCAAGTAAGATTATTTATCATTAACCATTCAATATGTCTATGTGTTGTGTGATTGATCTATATTCTTGCTTTATCTTTAACATGCTAGGCTAAACCCTCTTTTGTATTTACTTATGATTATGTGCAAAAGAAACTAGAGTTAAAAGATCCTTATGATGATGCTTCATATGTTGATGAATGTCTGTTATACTCTAGAAACTAGCCGTTAGGCTCTAGAAAACTAGCCATAAGATATTAAATTGGCATAGACGTCTAGAGAAACGCGAGTAGTGTAGAAAGGATACAATTGGTAACAGTCTTCATACTACCTTACCCCTAATATGGTTGATCCCTCTTAATATATTTCACATGCATTTAATATATTCTTAGAGGCCTTGTAATAGTCTTCATACTACCTTACTTGTCCAATTCCCTAACGGAATATTAAATAGATGGCGGGTTCGTGTAATCCGTTCATGACCTAGGAAATACTTACACAGATCATCACAAGTGTGACAAGGCAACAGATCTAGGAGAAGCAATCTGAGGAGTAGTGCATGATTAGGTAAATACATGTTTTTATCATAAAGTTATCACCAGTAGTCTTAGATTATATTTAGTTTAATTATCAGTTAATCAAACCAACCTCTCAAATCATGATATTTACCTGCTTTCTTATATATATAAAAATACAAAAAGAATCTTCTCTCAACCCCATAGAATTTTGTTAGACTGTGTTCGAGCCTTCTCAACCTATTCCCCTAGAGAACGATAACAACCCCCGAGTCTTGCCTATACTACACTACAACGATTAGGTACACTACCTAGGGAGTTGTAAAACTTCATGTAGAAGTCTCTACGACTCTCGCATCATCGGCGCACTTTTGCCATGTGATCTTGTATTTTCGTGACTGATTAATTTCAGTGGTAACACAAAACCCCTAAATTGCTAGTCTCAAGTATGTGATCATTTAAAATTTAGTTTTATATGATTATACGCCTCGTAAATTTGTGAATATTTAGTTTGTCATTCAAATAATAAAAAAATCAAAAAGATTTTAATTGTTGTTTTAATTTGATTTATGGCATGTTCCTGTTAATATAATAAATTATGCTATATGTTTGTTTGTTTGATTATTTCTCTTGTATTGCATCTGTGAAAAAAATATATAAAAAATTGAAAATTTGCAGAAAGTACGCCGCACAATTAACTTTGTGTGCCGCACTTTGCACCAGCATTACAAAAAAATATAGTATTGTATAAAAATAATAATCAGATGCATTTTGTTCGTATGTTCTGTGAATACTTGTTAAGTATTTTTGGTTGTTTTCATCTTAGCTTGCATATTAATTCATGTGTATCTTCCTAATAATAATAAATATATGCATATATAAAATATATATTTATAGTATTTTGCGTTTTGTCTAATTACATTGTGCTAGTCTTCTAAGTTGGAATTATCGTGTTTAGTTTGTTTAGTTATCCGTGTTTTAAATAAATAAATAAAAATCTTATACTTATGTACGACGCACATTTTATTATGTGCGCCGCACCTCTGGGTCTGAGAAACAAAAATATTTTATTTTTTGTATCTTTATCATATAGATTGTTTTAAAACTCATATTAGTATTCATTCCTGCTTATTTGCATTTGTTGGATTGTTTGTTTGTGTGTGTTAGTTTGTATGATTATGTTAAATGTTAAGACGTATAAAATCTAAAAATAGTTTCGTATCTCCCTTTCTTAGTTTGTTTGTTTATGTTTGTGTACTTGTGTGTCCATGTTTGTGTGTTTATCAGTGATTTGGGTTATGTGTTTGTGTATATGTTGGTAACTAAAAAAGTATGAAAAAAATTGTTTTCTGTCCTAATAAAACCGCCGCACTTGATTTCAAGTACGGCACACTTTTGTCAATACTTGCCGCGCTAGTATTTTTGAATTTTTGAAATATAATAAAGAAATAGAATCGAAGTACGCCGCACTTTCTTTTAAGTGCGAAACACTTTTGGTCTGCAAAAATAATTTTGTTAAAATTAATTTTTTTTATTGTTTGTATAATATGCTATATTGGAATAATATCTCAAATGAATCTGTTCCCGAAACTTTCAAGTTTTGTTTATTAGTTTACTTGTAAAAAAATTTAAAAAAAACCAAAAATATTTTGCTTTGTGTTTGATTTTCTTTCTTAGTTGTTTTAAGTGTTCGAGTGTTAGCTACTAATTTTAGCTCTTTTTATTAGTTTTATATTGTATGATTGAACAAATGTTTCCTTAATTGTGATTCGTTATAAAATATAAATCCGAAAATAGAATTTTGCTAAAAGAGTGCTGCACTTAATTGCAGGTGCGGCGTAGTCTCTTCATAAGTCCACAAAAATATTTCATTTTTAAAAGCAAAATACTTGTTTGTTTGTTTTTGTTCGTTATGTGCATATTTGTGAAGTGTGTGTCTTAAAATTAAGTAATAAAATAATATTTTATTTTCGCCTTTATTTTTTATTTTATTTTTTTCGTATGTGATTTGATTGTTTGAATAACATTGTTATTCTATTTCACTTTCTATGTTATTTTTCATTTTGTAATATTTTGTGAGTGCTTGTTTTTAATAAATTATGTATAGATAAAAATTTTAAAAAGAGAAAAATAAAAAATATAAAAAACAAAAAAACTTTGAAGTTTTTAAGTATGTCGCGCATTCAGCTGGTGTGTTTCGTACCTTGATTTCTGTAATAAAAAAAGGAAATTTAACGAACTTTGTGGGTGTGTTTGCTGGAAACCCTCACGAGACTATAACTTGTCCACTCGAAAAACCGAAGGGTTTAGAGGCTTGTTGCATACGCTAAATGCAACCGTGTTGCCTATGCAAGTGCACTTTTTTATTTTACGTTTTTCATAATTTTGTTTATTTTGCAGATTTAATAAACAGGTGGAGCTTGGATTGGTGGTGACATTTTATATTTGGGGATGTGATATATTTGGATCGGTATATTATATGAGCCAGAATTCACATGCTTGTGATGGCGTTCTATTTTGCATTGTATCTTTTCAGAATTCAACATGCCTTTTCACGCCTCAACTCATGCCACGCCTAGAGTCGATGCCTTGGTCTATTTCATAACGTAGACGCTGCCCTCGTGCCTTGGCGCCGCCATGGCGCGCCTTTTAGAACCCTGGTTGAGATGTTGGTTGCTTGTGAGGTGTATTGATATATCATTCTTGTACGAGTTAAATGAGGTTGAGTTGTTCGATACCTCACAGGTTTGTGGTATGTAATGACTAGAAATATGGGTTTCTTAGACTTGTCGACATGTATTTTAATTATAAAAATAATTACAAAAAATTACCCATACATGATCCATTCCTTTATTTTCCCAAACCCTGTACATTACAACCCGAATAAAAGTCCTTTTTTGATATTTATCCCTGGTGCTTACGCCACGTCGGTGCAGTTTTGTTTCTTGTACAAGCCTATGGTAATTTAATGAATCATGTCTGAGCAATAGAGTGCGATTTCCTTTTTCACTCTATTGCATCACATACGAGTGTTTGAGTGAATTATACTTTCCTTATTCGTGAGGTGCTTAGTCATGTTATAACAGCTTGAAGATCTTTGGGTATTGTCAAAGATCTTTATTTTTACATATTAAATCCAAAAATATTTTTCATAATTCTATTTTTGTTTTGTAAAGCTTATTTTTCCTTATATTGCCTGAAGACAATCAAATCTTTAAGTGTGTGTGTGTGGACGTGGGTGTGGTGGGGGGGAGGGGGGTGGGGGGGGGGGGTGTTTGCGCCTTTTGCACTTATTTATAAAAAACCAAAAATATTTTTGATATTTTCAAAAATTTTAAAATTTTAAAATTTTCTTATTTTGTCATTTAGGACCTTGTTTCTAATTTTCTTTTCTTAGATTTGCTTGAGGGCAAGCAAAGTTTAAGTGTGGGGGATTTGATAATGCGCATTTTATACATATTTCTATATGCGTTATCTGTGCTTTTATATATATATATATATATATATATATATATATATATATATATATATATATGAAAAGTAGTATCGTAGTGTGTGTATATTTAATTGAATCAAGTTTAAATTTATATTTTGCCGACAAAACCAAAACAACACTTTAACGGGCAGTGTACCCGATCGGTAGTAGTTTCATGGTAAGTAGGGTGTCGAACACTTGAAGCGAGGTTAAATCTCTCAATTTAATTAATATCTTGGTTATCTATTCTATGTTATGTTAAACCTATGTCAGTCTAAATCCTAATTCTAATGGGAAAAGGGGGTTTCAGCCTAAGAGACTGGCACGGTTTGGTTGGTGACTACAATCAATTCAAGGCACTTTTACCCACGCAAGATAATTAACAAAAGATAAAAGAGCGGTCAAACCTTATATAAGAAAACTGTATTAACCATTATTAATCCGATTAAAAATTTGGTTTGTTTATTTAGTGCAATGATTTCTTCTCTCGATGTGGCGTATTATTCTTAAGACTTACGCGTTACATCATCCTAAGACCTAGACACAATAATTCTGTCAAAATTAAAGCATCCGCATAAAGCATCCTTGTTTTCTGATAATAATCTATCTTAGGGATTAAAGCAATGGTGATCTTTTAAAATCCTAGCTCATAAAGACTTTACCCACTTACCGCTTAATGGCAATTTATACACTAGTAGTCTACTTGTTCAACTATCCAATGGAATCAGAACGTTACTTGTTGAATTATCTAGGTCACCTGCTAGTCAACACGATCAATAAACCATTGGCAATATCCAATTAACCAGTTAAGCCCGAAGCGTATCCTAGACACAGACTTAGAAGGACAATATTTGTGTAACTATAATTCTAGATGTATAAATCACCATGTGGAGAGCTATCCTAGACTCTAGATCTACTTGGTCCGCTTCATTAGATCCAGTTGAATGATAGGTCGCATACAAAAGGTGTAAACAAGTATAAATTGATAAACATAAACAAGCATACAACAATATATCAAGAAATCATGATAAACAAATACCAAACATTCAGATCTTCATAATAATGGCTAATACCTGAAGGTATTAGCCATCAAACATCATAATAAATACAAGAGCAATTATTTAGCCAAGGTAAAGTAACCGAGTTAACGAATGATACCAAAAACTGAACGATTACTAAAGTATATGGAATTACACAATGTCTTCTATGGAATTTATAACGTTGCTTGACCTCTTCTACTCTTTTTCTCCTCTAAAAATCGACTTTTATGGTTTAGGTATCAAGAATATGATTTAGCACACTGAAAACTCATTTTTGAGTTTTCTATTTATAAGGTCTGGAAGTCGATTGGATACGGCGTATCCAAGTGTTGGATACGACGTATTAGGGATTTCTTAGAGTAGGGACCACGCTTGATATCTTCCAGAATATATAAATATTGTATCTTGAATACGGCGTATTGAGTCTCTCTGGATACGGCGTATTGATCTTTATCCTTCTGTGGTCTTTGGTGAGTGCAGGCACGGATATGCTGTATCTTCTTTGATGGATGGTCTTCAGAATAGTAATATTCAAAATATCTTCATTTAAGCTCCAAAATGCGCGCCTTTTGCTAACTTTCACCAATTACTCCATAATTACTGCAATTCTCAAATATAAATGATGAAGTAACAATTCTTTGGAATAACTATACAAAATGGGTTAATAACATAGGATAAATGATGATATAAAATAGATGTTATTTGATGTCATCAAATATCCCCCCACTTGAATTCTACTT
>BQNB010056458.1:0-38665 GCA_026074375.1 Tanacetum coccineum | reverse complement strand
GTTCAGCGGTGAAACAATCCCATGCATACTTTAGAATGGCCTAGTTGTTAAACTTCAAAACTTCATCAAGGAGAATGCATCCCATTATATTGCTCATTTCTTATGTTTTTATCTAAGTATTGGCATAAATTCATTTACTTTTGATTATTTATGCTTTTAGAGCAATATTGGAAAAGACACTGAAGAGCACTTTGGATAAAAAAAGGAAAAATATGCATTCGAAGGATACAATGTATTCACATACGGTGATACATCGGATTAAGGTGCTTACGAAGATTTCAATAAAACACAAGTATTCAGACGAATATGTCGTATTCACATTTCAACAAATACGATGTATTGGAGCCCTAATGAAGAACTGGCCACAACGTATTGAAGGCATACACCGTATTCACACCATTGGTGCAATACGACGTATTGAAAGCATTGGTCAGCGTTGACTTGATATTTAAAGTAATACTCAGATGTTACGCTCACGTCATGATACGACGTATTCAGCATTAGTAATATGTCGTATTGACTCTGTTCACAGACCCTATAAATAGATATCATTAGCTTGGGTTTTCAAGACACCATTCTATTATTCCAAAAACCTACAACGTCTCTTATTCCAAAAACCTACAACGACTTAATAACTCCAGAAACACCATAAAAGGCATAGATCAAGTGGGGGAACGTGTTCATTGTCATCACATCATAGTTTCATCATTGGTGATGCGGATATGTTGTAAACATAGAAGTTTTACAACCCTCCTAGGCATAGTACCTAATCGTTAGTATATGTAAGACTCAGGGGATTAATCATTCTCTAGGGGAATAGTTTAGGTAGGTTTGAATTGTACGTTACTAAGGTCTAAGGGTTGAGAGAAGATTATTTTTATGTCTTTTAGAAAGCAAGTAAAATCTCGGGTTTGAAGAGGGTTTGATTAAACTAACAACTACTCCTAATTCTATGCTAATTGCATAAAAGTAAAGGTGATGGAAAACTCTTGTGGTTAAACAAATGTGTTTACCTAATCATGCACTACTCCCTAGTTAATATATATCGTTTTATTGCCCGTCACCCTCATTAATGTAATGGGTAAGGATAATTAAATACTTAATTCAGAATCCACCCAAATGGCAAGGTAGTATGAAGACTATTGCTAGGTATCCTCTAACCTAAGCGCGTTTCCCTAGACGTCTATACTAATTAAATATCTTATAGCTAGTTTTTTTCTAAAGTCTGACGCAATCATAAGCAAACACAAATAAATTTAGCCAAGCATGTTAATTGAAAGCGAAGAACAATTAATCAAACAACACATAGACATCTTCAATGATTAAAATGGATAACGAACTTCACTTCAATTAAACATGGATTTATGGTGAGTACACAAGGGTTAAAAAACCCTAAAAAACATCTAACACCACTACTACAAAGGGTACCCATGACTTAGGTATGTTCCCCAAAGTTTTCCACACTTAAACCTAAAAACAAGGGTTCTATATATAGAGAATAAATCATGACGTCGTCCCATGTTAATCCTGACGTTGTCAACCCGCAGAATCTTCTATGGGCTTCTCAGTGTCGGCTATATTGACGTCATCACAAAAGATTGTGACACCGTCCCTTGAATACTTTGACGGTGTCACAGAAATCCTGAAGCCATCTCCACGAACTGTATGCCAAGCTTTGATCAAAATCGTGTAGTGTTGCAATCTTGTCCCGTTTTTCCTAAATTGAGTTCAAGTCACGTGCATTTCCTCCAAATGCTAAAACAACAGAAATAAACAATTAAGCACATAATTTAGGCATATTTGCATGATTTATAGAGTTAATTGACCCAAAAAAGTGTATAAAATGACACCTCATCAATTGAGTTTGTATATTTGAACTTACAATGTCTTCATTTTATGTATCTTTGATTAAAACTATCCTTGTTGCTACTGAAACTATGAGCTAACACCCTTTTGCGTTAGCCGAGTTATGAATACCATGTTTATATAATTCTATGTTTCCTTGGATTTATTGCATTTGGATAACTTTATGATGTTTATCGCTAAAAATATAGACTCGTTGGCATGCTTATTATAATTATGTCTATTGCTAGATTACTTGTTAGAGATTGATGACCTTTGGCTAGTAGACGTCTAGGAATAAAATCTATGGGGATTTAAAAATATGACCATTAAGGAGGGCGTGGAATACAAAGCTAATGAAGCATTAAAAAGAAAGGAAATCTCTAAGAGAAGGAAATATCGTACATTCGATTATACATCGTAAATTCTAAAGAAACCTTGAATTTAAACATAGAAAAATTATGGACGATTTATCCAAGGAGAATATTCAGGACGAGGGTGGATCTGTAAAATTTAGATATACTGACCAAATTGTTATGGAAGAAGATGACGACTATTCAGGCTTCAACGATAAGGAAGATGATGATTGAAATTTTATGAAAGTTCAACCAACTAGGACAATGGGTAAATCAGCAAAGAGCAAAAATTTTGGAAGAAATCTTGAATGGACTTATGACTTATTCAATAAGGAAACACGAGGATTCTAAAGTTGAAATCAAGGAGATGAAACCTAAACTGGTGGTGACACCTTATATGGACTTAGAAATGATTAAAAGGTTTCTAATGTCTACCATGGGAGTTTTACCTCAACCAATTGTCCCATTCTCTAGTCAAGTACAGGATGTTATGGAAACAAAACCTAACAATGGGAAGATGAAGAAGTAACACCATTGTTGAAACGGACCCATAAAATGAGGAAATATTCATAATTTAATTTTCAATGTTAGCGACTAAGAAATTGTGTAGTTTTCACCACAATTAGTAAGAAACTCAATGAGTTTTACATAACATGTTGGTTATTGTTAGGTCCTAGAATAGGGTGAAGATCAATGACTAGCTAATTACCAATTAAGGTTACCGGATATCACTCGAAGTCGTGCGATCACTTTCCAAAAAAGATTATTTGACCCTATGTCTGGGTTACACGAACACCTCCTTGGGATAAAAACCAAGTGATTGTTCTTGTTTTAGGTACAAATCAAAAACCCTTCGCTTCTAAGTGTTTATTTATTTCTGTATGTTTTTTTATGCAATTGTGATCCCTATTTATAGGGGAAATACTCAAAACCTAGTCAATGGAATTAATAAGAGATTAATAGTAAATTAATCTCTTCCATAAGTATCCTCTATAATTTTAGGAATTAGTTGTTACATGAACAAATTAAATGTGGTCATTTAATGCAATCAAACCTGTCACTTGATTAGGCCAAAGTTGTTACAAACATTTAATGTAGTCAAACATGCCACATAATTGTTTGTAACCACCCGTTCAATCTAACCACTAAAAAAGTCATGGAAAATCAATGACTTGATGGGATGATTGTAAATACATGTGCTTCTATCCACTAAAAGTTCATCTTTCCACATTGAACTCAGCTACCAAGTTTCCTCAGTAGGGAGTTAGGTGTCCTAGCATTCAGCGACTTAGTTGGACTTTAATCTCATCCTTTCAGTAGACTTTAAAACAAAGTCTCTAGACAGTCCCTTCATCAAGTGATCAGCTAAGTTTTGTAGAGACCTCACAAACTCAATAGATACCACCCATTCGTGATCAACTCACGAATCATGCTATGCCTAACACCTAAGTGTCTAGACTTCCCATTGTACATTTGGCTATAAGCCTTTGCCAATGTAGCAGCACTATCACAACCCACAATGGATAGAAATAAGTGCTATCGGTTTGGACCATTATGAAATCTCAAGGATCAGGTTTCTCAACCATTCAAGTTTGTTTCTTAGAAGCCCAAGAAATTACACCTCCACCAAGCATGAATACCCAGCCACTGGTAAAAGAATTGTCTTTAGTGTTGCTGATCCAGCTTGCATCAGTGTATCCTTCCAACACTAAAGGACAACCAGTATAAGTCAATATATTGTCCATGGTTTTCTTCAAGTACTTTAGTACCCTCTGAATTACTTGCTGATGCTGAGTCCCAGGATTACTAGTATACCTGCTCTGTTTACCCACTACATAAGCAATATCATGCCGTGTACAAGTTATGGCATACATCAGGCAGCCAATCACACTAGAATACTCAAGTTGAGATACAGCCTAACCATTATTGGGCATCAACTTCTCACTTGTATCCATAGGAGTACTTACTGGAGTGCCATCAAAGTAATTTAATTTGTTAGCCTTAAAATATGTCGACTTATACGGAATTACATTAGTTAACTATTTACTATATACGCAAGGACTAGAAACGACAATATAAGATAGTTAGCGTATATAACCCCCTCCATACTTCCATAGAAGGGTGAGGATAATCATTTGTATCATAAGTTGTGTGTGTTTTTTTCTCTCTCTAGACACGCACGTCTATCCCTCTCTACACTTTTATCTCTAATTCAATAATATGGCTACTTATTTGTTTAATCCTCCCCGACCTCCAGATCGTGTCTAGTTAGTATTTCTTATTATTAACAATGGCATCAAAGCTAACCAGGTGGTGTTTTGTTTTATCGTGTTGCTGTCTCGATACACTGTTCAGATCTTGTCTGATTTTTGATCATCTTCGTGTGTTTTTCATGTGAAAAAAAACCATGAAACTGTTGTTATATGTTTCTGGTTTCATTACTGGTTCATATCTCCTATATATATGTGCTTAGAAGACTAATCTTTTGAGCTGTATTTCTGGGTTTCTGGGTTGTTTATGCAGATCACGATTTGATATTATACTCTATAATTAAAGAGTGAGATCGTAATATCGAGGCATCACATTTAATGTCTTGACCCGCTTCGTGGCTCAACTGCTTTGTAATTCTGTATCCGACCCACATCTCATTTATTTATTAATACTAAAACCCGTTGCTCCACCTGTCTTCATAACATTCTCCACCTTACTACGTGGCTTCATCATCTTTTCATATCTTTCCTCCTCTTTAACTCCAACCCCCTCCTTCTCCAAACTTCTTCCACCGATCAGAAAAAACACACACATACATCAGATCAGTTTCTAGAAGGTGCGTTTTATATCTCTAATTTATGTTGCCGCTTTTTAATCTGTTTTGGGGAATTAGGTTTTTTCTTATTTGTGATTTTTGGAGATGAGTTATCTTTCTATCTCGATTTTGAGATGGCATAAATGGTCATGTTTAACAGTTATTGTGGCTTATAATATTGGATTTTCAGCTTAGGGTTTTGTGATATTTTGGGGTTTTTTCTTATAAAATTAATTTCATGTGGTGATGTTATGCATTTGTTATGATCAGGTATATGTTATGCTGGCCGGCTTTGATGGTGTGTGTCTTTGAATCTTCGTTTTTTGTAAGGGTAGGTTTTAAATTTTATTAATGGTTTCGTTTTTCCGTCTTATGAAATTTTTATTGATGTTAGAAGTGTAGTTTTAGGATCAAATGGATGTGGGTTCATTCATTATGATAGTTATGTTTGGGTTTGGTTTTTGAGAATTTGGTTAGATGAAGATCGGCAAGAAGAGGTTAAGATCTCAGCTTCGGACGCTCATGAAAACAGATGCTCCGAGGTGGAAATCAAATGTTTTTGGCTGATAATGATACTTCTACTAATTAATCGCAGTGGGTGCCCTGGTAATCACTTTCTCAATTTAATTTGTTTGTTAAATTTGTTTTCTTAGTATATTGATTTTAGTGTAGGGTTAGTTATTTAATTTTATTGCTGTGAATTTTAATGTAAGTTATGGTATGATTTTGAGACTTGATTTGTAAATAATACTAATTGCATATAAAATGAGCACTTGGTTATAGGTTTATGAAGTTGAAGTTTATCGAGTTTGAGAACAAAATAAGCTGGATAAATATAAGTAAGCCCATAAATGAGGTTAAACAAATACCCACTTAGTAGATCTGAGTGTATATATCAGGGTGTTTTTTTAAGCTTATTTGTTTTTCACCTTATATTTCATAAGCCCCAATTTCCCTGCTTATTTTGAGACTTATATAAGTTTATTAGCATATGATAAACTGATATTAGCCCGTACGCTGAAAATTGAGGCTTATGAAATATACGCCGGAATCAAATAGGCTCATAAGCCCACATATAAGTTTAAATACGCACCTTAGTGGTTTTAGACAACAATAGCAAATGATCTTTGGGTTTGAGGTTTTGTGTTGCAGAATATTTTGTTTACGTTTGTTATGTTTAGGTCGTGCATTGTATGTCTTGGTTTTTCTGATATGGCATGATGTTTGTATAACTAATTTGTACATTGTTGCCTGTTGCAAGTATGTCTCATTTATCGGGTTCTCTGTACGCTACTCACGAGTCGGCTTCGGCGAGGTGTCGTAGTCAACACGCTCGGCTATACTTGCACGTGTGTGAACCCTGCAGCAAGGATACCGGGCGATGCGACAACTAACTTTTCAGCAGCTGCTACTACTACCAGCGGTGGAAATCCTCAGGTTGTGTACAATCAGGTCATAAATTCTCCTTGCACATAAAATGAAGGTAGCGATTTGTTTGTATACTGCATGACTATATGTTAGTCAATTCTTGATGTTCACTAATTTGGTTCTTTTACCCTGTTCTTTCGCAGATCCTAACCATACAAGCTCTTCGGATTTAAATTCGCTACATAGCTACCGTTTCCTAATCAGATTGGTGAAACATGCGGTGTTTTATCATTGGTGAAGCTGGGAGCGGTTCAAGAATATGCGTTTGGGATTTCATTCAAAACCGCAGCTGAGGAGACTGATATGTGCTTAATTACACATATCTTTTACCTTTAAAAACGAGCTACAATAACCAAAAACGGACTCAAAATGCCAAATATATGCTTGTTTTGCTAATTATGTTGTGCAGGAACGGATATCTCACAAAAAGACGGAAAACCAATCAAAAAGCGACAAAATAGGACACGGGATGGAAAAGTGTGTGGAAACCAAGTCAAGTCAAAGTCTAAAGTCATCCGCATGAAGATTTTACAACTTGAGGGGCTAAAACTGCCAAGCCTAAAGTTGTATTACAAAAGATTAAAAAGACAAGGGCCACTTTCGTTCTGAAGAAACCATCAACTGTGAAGTGTTTAGGAAACACACGGACCTTTTGTACAACGGTGTAAAGACAAGGGCTATGCCATCACCCTTCGGGTAAGTCTCCATGTTAAAGTGAGGCTTTTTTTTAATGTTTCGCGTTATGTGTGATCGCTATTTTTTCCCGTCCGCACAGGTACTTACTCCATTAGCCCTCCTGTTTCGATCCACCGGGTGAAACCGTGTGTGAACCCTGCAGCAAGGATACCGGGCGATGCGACAACTAACTTTTCAGCAGCCGCTGCTACTACCAGCGGTGGAAATCCTCAGGTTGCTGTGACAATACGGGGTCATAAATTTCTCCTTGCACAGAAAATGAAGGTAGCGATTTGTTTGTATACTGCATGACTATATGTTAGTCAATTCTTGATGTTCACTAATTTGGTTCTTTTACCCTGTTCTTTCGCAGATCCTAACCACACAGCTTTCAGGATTCAAATTCGCTACATAGCTACTGTTTCCTTAATCAGATTGGTGGATCATGGGTGTTTTATCATTGGCGAAGCTGGGAGCGGTTCAAGAATTGCGTTTGGGATTTCATTCAGAACCGCAGCTGAGGAGACATGTCTGCAATTTATTGTATGAAGCTTGCAATAGTAACCTCTTACATTGGCGTTCAGGAATGCATTCAGAACCGCAGCTGAGGAGACGTGTCTGCAATTTATGGTATGCTGCTTCCAATAGTAACCTGATATCTTAGTTTGTTTCTTTGATAGTAATTTCTGTGTAGACTAAAGTAAGTGTCGTGAGCTCATTGAAAGATTAAGAGAGCCTGAAATTAAGCCAAAGTTTTGTAATCTTGGATATTTATGCATATCGTTAATTAGTGTAAACCTGGATCTAAAAGTTGATCCATATCAGGTTTTAAGACTATAGGTCGTTCGATTCTTTGCTAGGTCATACTCATTTATTTTTAACCTAACCTCATCTTCATCTCCTTTCTCTCTTTTTTTTCAGCCGCCGGTACCGCTCCGGCACGCTCCGGCCACCACCACAGCCACCATCAACAACATCATCACGTCCACCACACCATCTACACCACCCTCATCATATCGATCTTCGCATCACCTCAACCGTCACATCAACCCGCACCATCACCTCAGCTACGCCACACACCACCTTATCACCACGTTACCACCATCATCCCCACCTCCTCACCACCGTAACCTTCACTACCACGCCACCCTCGTCACCCAAAAGAGGGCGTTCAGTTTTATTAAAAAAACGAAAAGGGCGCGTTGGGGTTTTTGGATTTCATAATATAGGGTGCGTTTGAATTGTTTGCACTAGTAGGGGTGCGTTCGGTCTGGGTTCAGCGTATAGGGTGCGCTTGGTTGTTTCATATCAGCCAAGGGTGCGGCTGTTTATATGGTTAACACCGCGATGGTGTGTTTGTTTATGTGGCTAACACCACATAAGGTGCGTTTGGCTGTGCATAATAACCATAGGGTGCGTTTGGTTGGTGGTGTAGCACGAAAAAGTGCGTTTGGTATTGTTACTTCGCAGGAAAGGGTGTGTTTGGCTGCTGTAAATACCATTAGGGTGCGTTTGGTGTTGCTCGACAGCTAAAGGGTGCGTTTGGTTGGCTGTATAGCACTATAGGGTGCGTTTGTTTTAGTATAAACACAATAAGGGTGCGTTTGGTTTAGCAGAAACTGCCAAAAGGGGGTGTTTGGAATAGCAGAAAACACCAAACAGGGGTGTTTGGGTGAGCAGAAACCATTAAGGGTTCGTTTGGTTTATATAAATCGGTTAATAAAAATTATTAAGATTATATATATATATATATAACTGGATCAAATGGTGGTTTAAAAGGTTAAATAAATGTGTAAATTGTTATTTCCATTTGGTCAAATTATATATTTTTAAGATTGTTAATTTGTAATATTTCAATAACTGGATAAACAAACGGAAACTATACTTTTACAAATGGGATAACTATTTTAGCAAACCGTCAAGGAAACAATATACTAGATTATTAAATATTATTTTATATTTTATAATTGTCAACTAGAATTTAGGGATAATTGTTTCTAAATGTATCAAAGTTGCCTAATTTTACTATGTTGTGCAAGATGCTTTTAATTTTTTTAAACAATGCGAACAATGTGCTAATCCCTACTATTTTATGCAAAGTTAAGTTTTCCTTTTTTTTTATGACTTGGCAGCTTACCCGTTCTACTTTTTAGTAACCCGTTATTCTTTATATGAAAATGTTCTGTTAGATCTTTTTTTAATAGGAGCCGAATGATATGTTAAACATTTTCATGACTAGCATCACTTAAATCAATAATCACTCTGAAGAAAGAAAAGTTCACAATCCAATCCGAGTCACTAGCGGTCGCCCAACCCAACTTTTTCAAGACATTTCTTCATCACAATGTCTTTTTTCATCAAATACCTTCAACAACACATATGAGTATCAACTAACAAACACATCCTTTCTCATCCACTAACCCACAAGCAAATACACTTATTAACCTATCATATTCACATCAAAAGCTTCATCAATATCCAAACCCCCAAAAGACACTTATCTTTTTAATAAAACCTAAACAATGTGTTGCTCATCGTTCTTGATGCTTTAATGAAACCCACTATCACAGATTTGAGCCTCACCAACCAATTAGAACCCACCACCATTGCCACCATCGCCGGCTACCCACTGCCACCAACACCGACAAGGATCTGAATGGATTCTTGTTCGTCCTGATGTAGATCTAAAATAACTAAAACTAAATCTGATCTTGTTTTTATAATCAAAGAATAAGAAAATAATAGAAATGAGAAAAAGAAGATGAAATGGTTAGCATTTGATGAGATGGGCGGCGGCCATCAGGTTGTAACGGCGAGCAAAAGCGGCAACGACCATAGCCACCACCATAACAGCCGCCGCCTGTTGACTTTTTATTTTTTTATTTTTTGGGTTTTGAAATTTGATAGTGAAATGATATGAGGTGTGATGTGTTACTTTTTATGAGAAGTAAGTATTTTGATTTGGTTAGGATCTGAAAAAGAATTGGATAGAGGTTTTGTATATAATATTTTGTTTTCTTTAAATATGGTAGAAATATATGAAGGAAGAAGATCTGAAAAACTAAATTCGGTGTTGGTGATTGCTTGTTTAACGGAGTCAACCATGCAACCTGTCCAACTATGCCACATCATCAAAAAAATCGGGTTAACATAAGTATTGTATACAATAGTATGGATAGCACATGTTCGCATGTTTAAACAAAATTTAAAAGATCTTGCACAACCTAGTAAAAATTAGGCACTTTGATTACATTTAGAAACAAATATCTTTTTATTTCAAACTAACTTCAAATTTTACTTACCATTAACTACCAGTCCTACTTTAGAGTGTTCGTGAAAGTTTTATCAAACCAGAATGAACAGATTTAAACTTAACATATAAAATTTCAACCATTCTTTGCTGCGAAAATTGTTAAACTTCTATAATACAAGCTATAACAAAGAAATCATCTGTTTCACATGTTATCATAATTATGTTATTTAGTCGTTCACTGATTTGGCCCTTTTACCCTGTTCTTTCGCCGATGCTAATCACACTAGCCCTTCCGTTTCAAACCACCGCAAAAGAACGCCTGAAAACTCTCAAGCAATACCAACAACAAGCAAAGTAGGTACTTCAAAAAGAGCTCGATGCCCTCCCACGACGGGTGGGAGTATGTCTATTGGACGTTCAAATGGATTACCACCTACACGTGCAGGTGCCAACACAAAGGGCTGTAGTTCTGTTGCCCGTGCAGGTGAACATCTCCTTTGCATGCTGTATACTTTCTTCGTTTTGTTAGACATCTATCAAGCACCATTTGTCATTCCTACTTTAAGAATTAGCTGGCAAATATCCTAAACAAACAAGATATATAAACATATCATTCTAGAATTCGTTCAAAATGGGTTGATTTTTTACATATTCTGATTTTGTTTGTAAAATATAGTCATTCATCTTTTACCTTAAATTTGGCAACCGTATGGTGGTATCTTACCTCTGTTACCTTAGACAAGCTGCTAATTGCATTAGAATCATTGTGCTTCGATGTTTAACTTCATAGTATGAACCTTTCTATTTGTTTAACTATTGTAGACATGCATAGATAAATATAATATGTTTAGAATTGGGTTTAAATAAAAACATAGCAATCAACGTTAAAAATCTAACTTTTGTATTCAGTGTGTATCTTTACACTTCCATTCTTATGGAATATTTTTTTATTGTGCATTATGTATTTCTGAGATCATTGGTACTTAAATTATACACATGGGTATACTGGTATACTGGTATAATGGCTAAAATGGGAAACCCGATGTCCTTGGAGTTAACAGGACATTTGAAGATAGTTTAAGTATTTACCAACAGGTAGACATACGTTTTTTTTACTTTTTAAAGTCATTGCAAGTCTGGCTTAATAAGAAATTAGGAAAATTTCATTTAAAGATCAAAGAGACTCTATCAGTATGAAACTAAAAGTGATCTCATGTTCCCAAAGCTTTAATGAGTAGGAGCTCAAAAAATGCAGGTACTACGGAAGGTTTTGGTAACCCGCAATTATAAATACCGTTTTCCAGATACAAAAAGGATCAACATTGTCCCAAAATTCTCAACTTAAAACCTAAGTTGTGTACGAAACTACGAATATTCCTCTAAAAGTTGAAGAGCAAAATGAATAATCTAAGGAACTGCACTTTCTAATGTAATGTCATTTATATTTCTTTGGGTAGTTCAAGCATGAAATAAACAACTTCAAGACTGCTGCAGATGCTAATTGATTCATCGGCGCAATCTTGAAGGCTAAACCTGTTATGCGCAGAAGTTGCTGCCAACTAGCTACTACTTCCAACATCGAGAAATTCGCAGCAACAAGGTTTGTATATACACTATAGAATAGCCAGACTTGCAACATTCTTTTAAGAATTAAAACTGTATACATATGAATGAACATATGAGCCTCCTCATTTGCCCATGCTGCTATATTACCAATTTGTCCCTTTTAACACATCAAAACAAAGCAAGTGTGTAAGCTTAAGCTCAGATAGACATTAGAGTTGGACTTTTTTACATTGGAGGTAAATTATATAAGGATCTTTTGATTTGGCTTGTAGTATTAGGTAGCACAGTGAATGTAATGTCACTTAGGATTCAATATGTTATCATTTTTCAGCATAAGTTATTGTAAAGATTGTATACAATGTCAACGCAACGCCTAAAACAATAGCCAAAGCCCGCGCCCCGCAGCGGAGCGCGGGCATACATCCTTGTTGTTATTAAATCTGGGTTTCTGGTTGCTAGTCAAACTTTTTTAGTGCTTATTCACTATCAAAACTGCTTATTTACAGTTTTTTCAAGCTTAAATGAGCTTGTTTTAGGCTTATTTCCTTAGAAAAAAACCTAGATCTGAAAATGAACAAGATCCACATTTTTAGGAAAAAGTACAAAAAGTACGACAGTGGTTTGCTGGCAGTGGTTTGGAGTAAACCTTTGTGCCAACGGTTTGCTAATGACCATAGCTGTTTAGGACAGGTGCCAGCGGTTTATTACTTTTTCATGGCCTATCTAAACAAACCTCTGCCCAATTGAAAACTTGGCAGCGGTTTGGTGTTAAAGTCGCAGTGGTTTAAACTTTGTACTTGGACAGTGGTTTGCTTCCCACAACCCAAACCGAGTCAACTCGGTATCGGGTCAACTCTGATGAGTCGGTCAAAGTCATAAGAAAAAAAGACAGAAATGACAAAGGAGTGACAGACTCGATTATAACAAACCCATATCAGCTACAAACAACCAACAACCTCAACAATTACAACAACCAATCAACAACAACCTCTCAACAACAAATCCAATTTCTAATCCTATTCCCATCGTCACAACAATCCCATAACTCCATCTCCAACAACAACAAGACTCGAAAATAAACAGAAAATTATCTCAGATCATATTTTCGTGTTGTGATAATTCCATTTATGACCTTGATAAGATCAAACACGAAATAGAAAAATTATCATAGATCTATTAGAAGAAATAACATCTTGTTTATATCCGAATTAAAAGAGTGAATGATAACAAAGTTGTTATATTCAATCGTTATCTCGTTTAGAAAATCAAAAGACCAATTACCCTTACCCGAGACCTTGTTCAAACAAGATCTTGAAGTCTGTCACCGAATGAAAATCTAAAACTAGGTTCGTAGGCCACTCGGGTTTATGCTCTAAGAAGACCATACCCATATCAAAATCAATGGGGTTGGCTTAATCATTAACTGATAGAGATTTTGTTTTGAATAAAAACAAGTTGAGTATGTGGGTTGAGATTCATGCGTATGTATAAACAATGAAAGGGATTTGATGGTGGCTGCGTCATTCTATTATGCTTGAGATGAATGATTATCAATTGGTTGATGGATGCAAAAGATGGAGTGATAATGTTGGGAGATGAGTTTGACTACGTTGGATTTCTTTTGATAATCCAGATCTATTAGATCTGTTTTTGGAAGAGAGTAGCGAGTGATGGCTGCGTATGTTGTGTTAGGGTTAGGGTAAGAAAAAATTAGGGTAACCTCTAATTTATACACCCTAAATATTAGGGATTTGTTTAAATATGGATTTGGGTCGGCATAAGGTTTACAACACAAAGAAGAGGTGGGCCGAGTTTTGTTGGTGTTGGGCTGGAATTTTTTTTAATCCGACAATTTCAATGTAGTAGGCTAGTATTTATGGATTGAGTCGGGACTAAAACACTATCATGACATATTGAACTAGACAATGTTTATTTGTTGACGACAATTCAAAAAATAACATTTGTCCTAGTTCAATAACATTCTCGAACAACAACACAACAAACACGATACATTACACTAAAAACGATCCGTTATAAGATTTACTAAAATGACAAACGGCTAAGGATTCAGATTATGATGACAAGTGATCACGAAGTTGATTTGGTATCCCTTATTTGAGATTGAAGTGGGTTTCATGAAGGCATCTACTTATTTCATCATCGATACTTCCTTCTACTTTCTACCCTTTTTCTTTAAACCCAATCTATCGCTTGATGACTTGCTTGAATGTATACAACTATGATTGAGACTTGGATTATCTAGTTTCCAGTAGTTGGGGTGATGCACTTCTTATACTTTTAGGACTTGGGTATAGAGTACTTATAGATTTAATCTTGCACCATTCTTCAATCAACAACAGTGCAAGCTTAAGTAACAAATTTGAGCGATTTTACTTCATTTTCAAGTTTGGTATATCCAGTTTACTTCACCATGTGGTCACAACAATAGCCGATAGAATACGAGGTTGGTAAGTTAGCCAGAGAGTTTAAAGGTTGAGATGTAATCATCAATTCTCACAGGATATTATTATGTTATTCCAAGACAATGATACTTCAGTCTAAGAAAATTTTTCAAAGTTCTTCAACGACACTCATATACAAGATCTTGATTATATCAAGTTTTCTTGATTCTTGCTTCATCTCCTACTACGGTTTGTGAAGTCAAGAGGGTAATGGTTCATTTTGATCTCAAGATCTGTACTTAAGACACAAACTTCTCGTGTATATGTGCGTTCACAACAATGATGCTTCCGAGAGTTTGAAACCATCATGGGGGAAATGTGTACTTTGGTTACCATGTCAACTTACAGGGGGAAGTAGTATATACTACTTTACTTAGTATGGTTTATGAAAGAATTGTTGCTGATTTTCGCATGTACCCCCGAACGAATATTCACCAAGACCCAATGACAAGAAGCAGTAGTACTTGGTGTGGTTTTACTTCTACAGAATTCCGCTGTGCACCTTAATGACAAATAGAAGATTGCTCAAGCTACATCAACGTGTCAGAATCTGCTCAAGATAGGGATGTTGGTTTGGGGGGAAGCTGATTTAGAAACTTTGCCAAAAAGGAGTCTATGAAGAAAGCTTTTCAAGACACGCTGCACGAATTGGGGGGAAGTTAATCCAACTCATGCATACTACAATGGTTCTTGTGCAAGTAAAGACACTGAAGATCCAAGCTGGAGTAGAAGTTTCAAGACCAGGAGAACTCAGAAGACATCTTCAGCTTTGGAAGCGCTTTGGAAGACTTTATTTGTGTTGTATTTGTACTTGATAGGAACATTGTAAGTAAGTCCGTATGTCCACATATTGGGGGAAGATTGTTATCCTTAAAATATGTTAACTTATACGGAATTACATTAGTTAACTATTTACTATATACGCAAGGACTAGAAATGACAATATAGGATAGTTAGGCATATATAACCCCCTCCATACTTCCATGGAGGGGTGAGGATAATCATTTGTATCATAAGTTGTGTGTGTTGTTTCTCTTTCTAGACACACACATCTTTCCCTTTATATACTTTTCTCTCTAATTCAATAATATGGCTACTTATTTGTTTAATCCTCCCTGACCTCCAAATCGTGTCTAGTTAGTATTTCTTATTATTAACATAATTTTTAAGTACCTTTGTTAGCCTTAATTTTATATAAGTCGAACAAGAATGTTATCGGTCTTATTAGTCATAATTAGTCTTGTTAAGTAATAGGCTAGTCGGGTTCAACGGGCTTGGATTGTAATCTAATATTGTCCATGTTTCGGGCTCAAAGCCCAAGAAAAGCCAAGCCCGGCCCAAGATAGAAAGCCCATAAGCCACTCATGGCTCAAGGGTATAAATAGAACCCTCTCCTCACATGGAGAGGGTGTTGGTTACCATTTCATAATTTGTGTGTGTGTGTGTAATCTTCCACCTCTCTAGTTTCTCTCTAATAAATCTTCCAACTTTTCTCTCTTCTCTTTTCTACTAGTTTGCTTATTGGTATAGCTTATGTTGTGAAAATGGATTAAGCTTTTGGGATAACATTTGGTATCATTCGCCACGGGTGGGCTTAGTTTTTGTTAGTTTTAGTGGTTGTTTCGTGTTTGTTTTTTTTTTGTTTGGTTAGTGGTGTCGTTTTTTTGTTAAGCAAAGTAGTTCGATTTGTTTGTTTGTAGTTTTTGTTGTTTCGTGAAAGTAGTGCTTATTTTGTTTGCGTGGCTAAGAAAAACACAAGGACGAAAAGTGCTCTTAGTGGAAAACGGAACAATCGAACGAGTGGAAAACGAGTCCATCGAACGAGCAACTTCTTCATTGATCGAACGAGTGCTCTTCTTTGTTTGATCGAACGAGTTTCATTTTTGTTTGATCGAACGAGTGACAAACTCAAGGTTCGAACGAGCGACTTCAACAAGGTTCGAACGAGTTTGGTTCGAACTAGCGACGATCGAACGAGTAGTGTGTTTGGTTCGAACTAGGACAATCGAACAAGCATACTCGAACTAGCGAAGATCGAACGAGCGACGATTAGTTTTGATCGAACGAGCGACGATTAGTTTTGATCGAACGAGCGACGATTAGTTTTGATCGAACGAGCGACGATTAGTTTTGATCGAACGAGCGACGATTAGTTTTGATCGAACGAGCGACGATAGTTTTGATCGAACGAGCGTGTATTTTTTGCATCGAAACTAGGTCATCGAACACAAGCGAAATATGACAGTTACTGGCCAAGCAAAATATGTTTAGAAGTTGAAGCGAAACATGCAAATTTGATTTTTCAAGCGAAACAAATATTGAATCTTCAAGCGAAACATGCAACGTTTAACCAAGCGAAATATGCAATCCTCAAGCGAAACATGTCAAGTTTAATTTCACGGTTTTTCTATTGATTTTGTAAAATCCCTACAAGTAAACTTTTTCCTTCTTGGTTTTAATCATAGAGCTGTAAAATCCCGTGAAGTTAATTGCATTCTCTCTCACCACAATACAATCAACACTTCATAACACTTAAGATCCGATATCCATTCACAACTTCATCAAAATGTCAAATTCAAATACCAATTTGCAAACTCAATCATCGAATGCTCTTCATAATGCTATCATGGAAGCGGGTAGCAAAGATCGTCCACCAATGTTAGCACCGGGTAATTACGTTCAGTGGAAATCCAGAATCAAGAGATACATTGACACCAAACCTAACAGTGAACTCATCTACTATTGCCTTCAAAATCTACCATACACGTATCAATGGGCTGAGAAGACAGTTCCAGTTGCTGATGGTAGTTCTGAAACAACTACAGAGAGGTATATGGAGAACTATAAGAATGTTTCACAAGACATACGAGATCAAATGAATGCTGAAGCTGAAGCCGTTCAGATCATTCTGACAGGGATAGATAACGATATCTACTCCACAGTTGATGCTTGTCCGAATGCATGTGAAATGTGGAAAGCCATTGAAAGGTTGAAACAAGGTGAATCAATCAATGTTCAAGATCTTGAAACCAATTTATATTGGGAGTTTGGAAAATTCACATCACGAGATGGTGAATCACTTGAATCGTATTACTCACGGTTTTACAAGATGATGAATGAGCTTGTCCGAAATCAGTGTAATGTTACTAATCATCAGGTCAATGTCCAGTTCTTACTTCAACTACAACCAGAATGGCAAAGGTTTGTGACACTTGTTAAGCAGAGTCAAGAGCTGAAGACTGTCTCCTATCACAAGCTTTATGACATTCTGAAGCAACACCAGAATGAAGTCAATGAGATACGAACTGAAAGACTAGCACGTACTGCTAATCCACTTGCACTTGTTGCTCAACAACAACCAGTTTACCATCCTCCAAACCATCCTACTCAAAACACTCAATATTCCTCCACCAGATCGCAACAGTCTACCAGAAACAGAGGAAAAGCAATTGTTACATCTTCTGCTCCTACTTATGATCCAGAACCTGCTACGGTTACTGAAGATGATGAAATGTCAAAGGAAAAGGAGATTGACAAACTCATGGCTTTAATTTCTCTCTCGTTCAAGAAAATCTACAAACCTACCAACAACAACCTTCGAACTTCATCAAACACCAGTCGAGCTAATCAAGAAAATTCTCTAAGAATTAACAGAGGAACTGGGTATGATCATCAGAGGGCAGTTAATGTTGCTGGGGCTAGGGAAAATGTAGGTACTCCGGTTGTGCAAAAGTCTGGGATTCAGTGTTATAACTGCAAGGAATATGGGCATGTATCAAGGGAATGTCAGAAACCAAAACGAGTAAAGGATGCAGCTTATCACAAGGAAAAGATGTTATTGTGTAAACAAGAGGAAGCTGGGGTTCAGTTGAATGCAGAACAAGCTGATTGGAAGGATGATACTGATGATGAGTCTGAAGAACAGGAATTGGAAGCACATTATATGTACATGGCACAACTTCAAGAGGTTACTCCAGATTCAGTTGACACTTCTGGACCAATCTTTGATGATGAGCCAATGCATAAGGTACAAAACAATAATGACAACTATAATGTGTTTGCCATGGAAAATGAACATCCTGAGCAACCTGAATCTAGTAATGACATATATCTGGCGGAACAAGGTGACACCAATATCACTATTGATTCATCGGATATATGTTATGATAGAGCTCAGGATGACCAGGATGAAACTGATGATCTTGATCAAGAACGTGATTTGCTTGCTTCTTTAATTCAGAAACTAAAATGTGAAATTGATGACAGCAAAAACCGAAATAAATTTTTGGAATCATCAAACAAGGAGTTAGTTGATAAATTGAAAGGTGAAATTGAGGATTTCAAAACTAAGAATAAAAGTTTAGAATCATCAAATAACCATTTCAAAGAAGCAAACAATGAACTGTCCAAGACTAATCAGTTGATGTTTAAAGACCTTAAGAAGTTCCAAGCGGAACTTGATAAGTATAATGATGTGAATTATGCGTCAAAGGTGGAAATTGATTGTGCAAAAGCTAAAGGGGATTTAATGTCATACAAAATCGATTTTGAAAAATCATCTAATGCATATACTCAACAAATAAATGATTTAAATCAAACGATTTCGGATATGAAAAAGGAGCTTTGTGCACATCAAGAAACCATCTCCATAATGTCACAAGCAAACGAGGCTCAGACTAAGCTTTACAAAACTCGTGAAGACAAAGAACTTGATAAAGTCATTGCTTTAGAAAACAAAGTCAAGGTTTTGAATGATATTGTATATAAAACCGGTCAAACTGTTCAAACAATGAATATGCTTAATCGTAATTGTAAAACGAGTTTTGCAAAACCTGAGTTCCTCAAGAAAGCTCAAAGAGCGAATCCTCGTCTGTATGATATAGGTTGCTACAATGATAATCTTGCGTTAATGTTAGCCCCTGATTCTGACGAAACGATTCGTCTTGAAAAAGAACGTCGATCAAAATTAAGCGATTTAATCAGACCGTTTGATTATGATCAGTTGAATAATCTTTATGATTTGTTCGTTCCACAACGGGAAAAGTCGGCTGAACAACACTATTTTCCAAAAACATCAAAGATGATCATACATCTTCAAATAAGGAATTTTCCAAAGAGTCTTTTCATAAACAAACAACTTTGTTAGAAAACGAATGGAAGAATCCATTCCTTGGGATTCAAAAAGTGTAAAAGCTCTAAAGAACTTTTCAAGATTAAAAAGAGTGTTGACACGGTCTTAGAAAGTCAAACTAGGTCTTGTATTGTAATAGGCTAGTCGGGTATCATCGGGCTTGGATTGTAATCTAATATTGTTCGTGTTTCGGGCTCAAAGCCCAAGTTTAGCCAAGCCCAGTCCGTTAAGAAAGCCCATGAGCCAACTAGAAGGCTAGGGTATAAATATCCCTTCACCACACTTGGTGAAGGTGTTGTTACTGTTCCCATCACTTTGAAACATCCCCTTTTTCTCTAATCTAACTTTCTTTCTTGTTTCTCTCTCTACTTTCTCTCTCTAAGATTTCTTCTTCATTTCTGACATCTTGGTATAGATTATAGTTGTGTAATGGATTAAACTAGTAGGATAACAATACGAATACACTTTGGTTTGGTTGCTAAGCTAAGACTCGGACGAAGATATACAAACTCTACAAAACTATACACCAATCTTTTTCTTTTTTCTTTTTTTTCTTTTTTTTGAATAACATAATACATCACTTAGGGCTTATAGATGCACCCCTATACTTGAGCTTTTACATGCTCGATATTTACAATCTAACTAATGACCCGTATTGAGTTGGATCAAAATAACATGGAGATCATTTAAAAAACATATGGGGTATTGACTTAAACTTTTCTTCACTCATTCTCCCGCGAAATAAATACGACCATGAATCCCAATCGTCCCAAAACAGTATTTACAAGGATAAGGACTTAGCAACCGTGTACTTAATAATTAACTTAGGTTAAACACAATAATGTACTAAAAGTGAGTACATACAAGGTAGGCTAAGGCGATTTGGGTGCAACGATTGGTTTAAGGGTGACAAAATTCAACTACTACATACTTCCAGAATAGTCTATTCAGGAATTCCTAGAAATCCCTTTTCGGTTGTTCCGTAATACATAAATAGAAGAAATGTGAAAAGGATAGGCTAAGAGGGTTGTACTAGGGGTATCCTGCACTAAAAATGAGTGAATGGCAAGGGGGTGGGATAGTTATATGATCGGTGTGACCATCATAACAATTACAGGTTTAAAACATTGATTAATCCTAGTGCCTCTTATCTAGCAAATCCTAATACTTACTTGCGGTCTCGGGATGCATCACAAAAATAAGTTCTATAATTTAATATACTATCGGTATACTCATATAATTTAATACCGCTCTCAATGCTCCAGAAAAGGCGACAAAGACCACATGTACACATCTGTAACGACGGAATAGACACATATGATTGCTCACTCCTTAACTCGAGAAAGCTAAAGGTATAAACTATCTTGGGTATCAATAATAGATACCCAAATTCCTAAAGATCTAAAGGCGAACCTCACATTTTGGGGTGGAATTCTAAGGTTTTTGTGCTAGTCATATAAATCACAATCAATGAGACGCTATTAATACTCGGTTTCATTGGTATGTGTCATAAAAAAATTAAATTTGGGTCAAAATTACCTTTTTATGCTATGTTTCGATATATTACCTATCATTTTAAGGACAAAGCAAATGGCAATTGAAGGAATAGTTTCTAAGGCTTATTTTCCCCCGCTACACTTAAGTTGAACATTGTCCCTAATGTTCTATAGAAGTACCCGTAAAAACAAATTAAAAGAAAAAGAAATAAGTAGGAGAAACTAGTACTCCCCTGGTTTGCTCAATAATGGAGAAGAAACATGCGATAACTGGTTAAATCATCCTCCAAGAATCATCCAATGAAACTTCCTAAGAACTTTTAAGCTTCTTCTCATCAAATATAACCTGTAATCAAAGACAAAGACAACTATACCAAGCATAAAATGTGCGATATACAAATATACAATGTGAAATTAGGGTTGACTCTATAAAGCGGTAAAGATAGGATGAGAGAATTGTTGAACTTATGGTTTTGCAGGTTTATAAAAGAAGAGTACATATTTTAAATCTTGTGCAAGTTGTATTTTCAAAAATAATTAAAAACTTTAAGTTTTCTAGACCTGGGCGTTTGATGCCGTCAGGATTATCCTGACGTCGTCACAGGTGTAGTGGTGACGATGTCGCGTGTAAATCGTGACGCCGTCTCCACAGTCTGTGAAAACGAAATTTTTGTTTTTGATGAAAAATTTCTTGCACTTGATTCCATAGGTTAGTTCCTGCACAAATGGCTGCATAAAACTTGAGATTTGAAAATTTACTCATATGACTCGAAACATGACGCAAATTAATCTAAACAGTTTATTTTAAATGTTTGAATTTGGTTCTAAAAATAGATAATTCCCCTACACTTACTATTTGCAAAATACCTTTGATTGAGATTAAGACGAGGTTAAAAACAAACAAAGCATGATTACAAGATAATTCAAACATAGTAAAACAAATAATAAAGAATTAAAACACACAAGAGACTCCTAATTGCGGGAAAAGTAAATATTAGGTTGCCTCCCAAAAAGCGCTTTTCTTTATTTATGAGTCTTGTAGCTAGACTCGAAGTCACACGTTCTTACATGACTTCTCCTTCATAGTCCATTCCAATTAAGTATTCAGGTCCGAGCTTACTGGTGTCTCTATAAAACCCGTCTTCTAAGTCGGATGGCTTCCTACATCCTCTATCATAGTCGTCCTTACTGAGTATTACCCTAGATGATAATAAGTCATGACCCTCGCCAGACATTTCGCTCCTCTCGGGGTCCTTATATGGTGTTTTAAAGGTAATCTCTGTAATCCCATATGTGAAAGTCATTAACCCATATTTCCTATTTATAGCTAGGTAGGCGATCTTAATGAAGGGGCGTCCAAATACTACGTTTGATAAGCTAGGATCAATATTAGCCTCAATACTTTCTAGGATGGTGAAATCCATGACGTAACTCATATTCCCCACAAATATGTGCATATCCTTTCCTAACCCTACGAAATTCCTTCTCGTATACTCATATCCATTCCTTCTAATGGAGTTATAATAGGCCAAGGACATGATTTTCATGGGTAGGTCGACATCAATGTATGCGTTAGCCGCAAATCTACGTCTAATCAGTGATTCATAAACTAATTCTTCACTTGTGTTTACTAAATCTAGAGGCTCTTTAACATCAAGTCATTCTATTCCATCGTCATTCAAGTTAGGCCCTAAATTATCCACAACAGTTGCGTCCCTTAGCTCCAATTGTGGTGTATCTCTTTGTTCTTCATTATGTGTTATGGCGTTGGTGTTTTCGGTGCTCTTTTTCTTCTGATTCATCATTTTGGGGTTCGTTTGGTTGCTTGGGATGGATTGTGATGGCGTTGATTGGATTATGGACATGGGTTGAGCATTGCGGTTCTTCAGTTGGGTAAGAACGAGCAGATAAAACTGGATAGGTACTCAGTTTCGGGTTCTTAACCGTGTCGCTAGGTAGTGTGCCTGCTATTTGATCGGTGATTGCCTTCAACATTATGTCTATTTTATTGGTCATCTCACTTTGTTGTTGCTTGAAATCGGCTTCAAATTTGGACAATCTAGCGTCTTGAGATGCCATGAAGTCGGATACCAATCCTTCTAGATTTGACTTGTTAAAGCTTTGAGGACGGTTGTTGAAGGAACAGTTTGGGATTGAACCATTGGGTTGGAACCGGTTAGGTGGGTTTGAAAAATTATTTTGAGAATTTTGGGGTTGTCTCCACCTAAGGTTTGGATGGCTTCTCCATGATGGATTATAGGTGTTACCAAGGTTGTTTTGCTCAGGCTTGAAAGTATACCACTTACCTCTCGCTTCATCGGTACGCGAGGATGTGTATTCAACAAAGGCATGTTCTGGATTTTCCATGCAATACTGAGTGTCATGAGGACACTACAAATCTCACACTGAGTAGTGACTTTGTTCACTTGAGTAGGTTGTGTCAAAGCAAGATGAGCTTCCATCAAGCGTTGAACTTGATTTTCGAGCTCGATGATGCTGCGGTCGGATGTACTCAGGACATCTTGAGGCAAAGCGATTGCCTTGACCGGCTTAGCGAAATCCCTTGGGTCATTCCAACTTTTGTTGTCATAGAAGGTGAGGTCCTCTAATAATGCCCAGGATTCTTTGGCATTTAGGTCACGAAGCTTACCACCGGCCGATTGGTCAAAGGTTCGTCTTGTGACGGGATTGACATGGTCATAAAAATTTGGACTTGGAGCCAAAGGTCGATGTCATGATGAGGGACTTTTTGTAGTAAGTCCTTGAAATGAGTCCATGTTTCAGATAGAGATTCTCTATGATGTTGTTGGAACCTTAGGATATCATTGCGGAGTTTTACGGTCCTTCCCGGTGGAAAGAATTGAGCAAGGAAACGAGTAGTAAGATCCTCCTATGTGGTGATGGATCCTGCAGGAAGACATTCAAGCCAATTGCTAGCTTGATCGCAAAGGGAAAATTGTAATAAACGCAAGCGCGTTCTTTCCCTGTTGTCACCGTCAAGGTCAAGTGAGTCCACAAGTTTTAAGAAATCCTTGAGGTGTTGGTTTGGATCCTCGGACAGGTGTCCGTAGAATGAGCATCTGTTTTGCACCAACCGGATCGTGTCGGATTGAAGAGGTACCTCGTTGTTCCCTACAGGGAGCTCAATGGTATTCCTGTAGCCCTCATAGCTAGGTTTGGAGTAGTCTCGAAGAGTACAGATAGGATTATGGTTTCCCATGGTGGTTGACGAGAATGGATTACGAAACAAATAACACAAAGAAAAGATATACTACGAGAAAGCTAATGTACAGAAATTAAATTCTCACTTGAAAGTATTAAAGCAAGTAGAACTAAGCTAAACTATGATCAAAACCTAACTATTCCCTACGCAACGGTGCCAAAAACTTGATGCGGTCGTCGTAAGGGACTTCTACAAGAAGTTTTACATCTCCCTAGGCAGAGTACCTAACCGTTGTAGTAGTAGTATAGGCAAGACTCGAGGGTTGTTATCGTTCTCTAGGGGAATAGGTTGGGAAGGTCTGATCACAGTCTAACAGTATTCTAGGGGTTGAGAGAAGATTATTTTTGTATTTTTATATTTATAGAAAGCAGTAAATCATAGGTTTGAGAGGTTTGGTTGGTTTTAGCTAATAAACTAAATAATAAACTACACTACTGGTGATAACAATATAATAAAAAGATTGTATTCATTTAATCATGTGTTACTCCCTAGATGCTTCTCTTAGTTTTGTTTCTTTGTCACGCTTGTGATGATCTATGTAATTCTTTCCTAGGTCATGAACGGATTACATGAACTCGCCGTCTATTTAATATTTCGTTAAGGCAACGCGCAAGTAAGGTAGTATGAAGACTATTACAAGGCCCCTAAGAGTATATTAAATGCTATGTGAAATATATTAGGAGTGGATCAACCCATATTTGGGGGCAAGGTAGTATGAAGGACTATATACCCAATGGTATCCTTTTAACAAATCATGTTTCCCTATATTACATATCAACAGCGATATAGACAAAAGCTTGTTTTCTAAAGTTAACATGCACATTCAATAACAAGAAGCAACATCACTAAGCTCTAATTTAGGTTTAATACAACATAAATACAAATAAGAAGATTAGCCAAAGCTGTTAAAGATAAAAGCAGAAGTAGATAGATCACACAACACATAGACATATTGAATGATTAAAGATAATCTTACTTGATTAAAACATGAATTGGAGGAGTTACAATAGGGTTTTAACGCCCTAAAATCTTCCTAAAAAGTTGCCTAACAAACCAGGGTTCGTCCCTTCTTTTTACTCTAAAGTTACACATTAAAAACACTAATTTCAAGTGTATTTATATAGGGGGGTGAATACGTTTTCCTTTTAAAAACTTAAATATGTTTCGTATCAAATTACCGATCAAGCGTGATATAATATGAAGAGTGCTCATATTAATTCTATACTAACAATACATATTCACATCATTGTTCACATCAATCCATGACACAAACACAATCAAAACTATATAAGCAACACAACACACAATTGCAAATATAAATATAGAGCGATAAATGCAAGTATAAATGTAAAGAGATAAGTAAAAGGAAATGCAAACCGGACACGATGATTTATAGTGGTTCGGTCATGAAGCACCTCTTCGCCCTACTCCACTCCCCGAGCACCAAACTCGAGAGTTGTCTTCACTAGTCAACAAGCTCCCTTTAGGCGGAGAAAACCATACACAACTTAGCTTACACCAATTTCTGACACTAAGCGAAATGTCGAGTTCTAATCCTAGCTAGAACCAATCTATCACAACAAAACACACCACTTCACAACAATTCACAACTTCTCTTCACCACACAACTTCACTTCACTTCACGACTTCACTTCACTTCACAACTTCACTTAGACACTACTACGATCACACCAATCTAACACTACTTACTAAGATCACCCCGATCTAACTATACTTCCTATGATCACCACGATCTAACAACTATACACACCATGATCACCATGATCTAACTATTACACAAGTTTGGAATACATAGACTCGATCTATACATTGTGAATGTAAGACATGTCACGAATGCACCAACTAAACTACATAACTTCGTATCTTGATGATAACGAGAGTTCTTCTCTTGCACTTGGAGGAATAAGCTTGAATCACTTGGAAATAAATGCTTATGATTACATGATCAAAGGTTTTTAGAATATGTGTGAGATGTATAAACTGATTTGGGAGAGAAAGAAAAAGGTGCAAAAGGTTAGAAAAATAGTGAGAAATAGTCCAGTATATATAGGCAAACTGGGAAGGTTTTCTGTCTGGCCGGTCCCCTTAATTAAGGTGTCGGTCCCCTTAATAATTAAGGGGGCCGCCCTTATAATTAAGGGGGCCGCCCAGCCTCAGACGCTCCCTTTTTTGTCTTTTTTGGGGGAGGTGTTTTCTGGAACATTTCTAGCCGTTTTAGGTAGAAAAATTGAATTCAAAATATTTATTTGAATAAAACATTTCTTTTAAATCTAAAAATATTTTGTAAAAGATATAAAAATATTTGTGACATTTTTATAAAAAAATTTGAAGTTGAATAAAAATTCCTTTGATCATGAAATGCATTAAGTATTTATTTATTCATACCTTAAGTGATTTACGTCGGGTGCAAACTTCGTAGAAGCAAACTTAAGACGTCGAGAGATGTTGTCATATGAATGCATTGATGATTTGTGATCATGAGTAACTTAAGCACTTTACGTTATGTGTTATAAATTACATGTTTGTCATCATCAAAACATGAAGAGAATGTATAGATTAAATATCGTAATATTTATCAGAATGTATTTAATAGTAACAAGACTATTAAAATGAGAATGACACGTTTATGAGATTTGTTTCATCATTCCTAGACCTAGACTTAAAAGGTTTACGTTTGAGTGGTTTGGTGAGGGTGCCGGTGATGTTGTCTTCTGACGAAACTTTTTCGATGAAGATATTTCTTTTTGGACATTGTCGCGAAGGAAATGACAATGAATTATGATGAGTTTTCTATCCTAAGGTCGATGGATAATGTTCGATCCTCATTGTGTATGAGGTAAGCATGACGATAAACCATCGTGACTCCTAAGGGGATGGAAAAGACTAACGGAAGTGAAAGTACTTAGTCTTAAAGTGTGTATATTAAAGAGTCTACGAATCACTTATGTAGAAACTCGTAAGACCTTTATCACACAAAGGTTGATGAAAGCTTTTAGCTTTAGGAAGAGCATTTTAGCATATGTTGTTAAAAGGCTTGAATATGAATTTTCGGATATGACATTTAACGTTTGCGATCGCAAGTTAAAGATGCTTGAATATTTCGGATGAAATATTTATGTTGTCAAACCTACTTGGAGGAGTGTTAGATATGTATCTAACTTTTCCTTGATAAAAGAGTGGATTATTTGGAAGAAGGCGAGATGATGACTAAGGGAATGTGTGGGTGAAGACTCTAGGAGATATAATACCATTTTACGACTCTTTTGACTTTTTAGATTTGTGACACGGACACGAAGAAAAATATTTTAGTGTGAGAAAATATATACCTAGATGCATAAGACATATACATATAGAAATATAAGTTTATCTAAGCATGCATTCACACAATAATCAACGAGATTAATGTGTAAGACTCTATGACATTTAAACGTTAATTATCATATATTAAGCTAATATAGTGTAGGTGTACAATTAACACGTAAGTCATGTAAAATGACGCGTACAATACATGATAATTTTAAATGTAATCGTCATGTAAAACATGTTAGCATTTAGCATTTAGGAGCGTGTGTCATTTAGATAAACTAAGACATATTTTATCTAAATTGCTAGAAAAAGACAAATACCTTTATAGTGGACATGCATTTAATATCTAAGTAATTAAACGTTAAGCATCAAGATCATGAAAACATATAATTGCATTACATGTGAACAAGTAATCATCTTGAAACACTAAAGCACATATGTGAGGTGCATTGTGTCTAGATGGACTAAGGAAAATCCTAATTTCTACGTGTTTAGTGTGTACTACTAATGAGATACAAAGTCTATCGATGTAGACTATCATTAGGAATATTTAGGAAGAGCCATTTAATCAAATTAGAGAATGAATATGAGACTATCACTAGTAGTGCTCAATTCAGGCTAAACACGACCATTTTTACGGGTTATTACACGAAACCCACTTCACTCTGGAAGCAATTCAACCTTGGGTCAATTGAATTTCTAGTGCAATAGATTCTTCCAGTAGTATTCTCATGTTAGATAAAATTAAAGATCCTTATATTTGCCTAAGAATTGTAGCCAAAGATAAAATTGTATTATCTTTTCATAGGGCTAACATGACTTCAACCTACATACTTTAATTCGGTTCGCTTAATCCTAATCATGATGTGTAGAATTCTAGATAAACGTGTAGCAAGTTGTGTTAATCTTTTGTTCAATCTATAGGGTGTTTGTTTCGTATTAATGTATTTCTTGGTTTAATGGATGTCTGTTATACTTAGTCATCTTACACAGTATATAGTGTGGTTGGTCACATGTGATTTTAACGTGTTTGGTTTTTCAAACGCCAGAGTGTGCATATTTGAGGACAATTGAAAAAATATGTTATATTGAGAAGTGTATTAGAATGCTCCATTGCCTGTCTTGTGGAAATGATTCATCGTGTGATTATTTATATCTTAATGGAGGTTGTGGATTCCTTTAGTGATAAATGATTAAAAAGCGACGTATTTTATTTTTAAACAAATATGCTTTTTCTAAAATAATTATTCTTATCAATGATGTATACCATAATTAAATAAGTATTTGAATAAATGTATTTTTACTTGTTTATGCATTGACACATATTGTGATACGTTATTTTTTAATTTTAGTAACTTATATTTTTCAAATTAAATGTAGTGTATTTTCTTGTAACACAACCATTTATGCTACAAAGAAAATAAAATGCATAGGATATATATTATCCTTTATCAATCGTTTAATACGATAAGTTGTAACACCCCCAAATTGGGTCGCAGCGGAATAAGGGTCCGGGGCGTGTTACTTCATAGATCAATAACACAAGATATATATAGAACGACCAAAAAGTCGTTTGAAAACGATACATTGGATTTAACAAAGTAATTGTTACATAAGCCTGAAGCTTAACTTGTTCACTTGATCATGAAAATAACAAGATTTTACGAGCCATAAACAGATAACAAATATGAAATGCGAAAAATCATTAAGGTGTAGTGACATTCCAATTTCAAAAACGCCACCAATGTATCCATCGCGACCTGTGCTTATTGGATCCTAAAAAACATTGCTGTTAAATCGTCAACAATAATGTGGGTGACTTCTAGGTTTTGCTAAATATATATTGTAGGACCACAGATTCTCCCAGTGTATTGATAAGGCCAAACAAATGCAGACATCATTATAATGTAATTACGTGCCCAAAGCTCATGACACTGAAGACTTGACGTGTATGGATTGCAAATTAATCGCGCCAACTTTGCCGTGGTGAATGTTCTAACCCGAATTCCTATATTCGACATGGTATACGTTCGTTATCTAGTGATAAGCTAATTCACCGAATGGGGTTGTCAAACCTTCCAATAAGATCTATTTTATAACAATTCGCGCCGTAATTAAAAAGTCATGATAATGGGCTCAGATTGGGTTACTCGTACTTAGGCAACATGTAATATAATGGTGAGAACTTAAACCACTTGTGTCCTGTTGTAAATACAATTGCATGTTTTTCCCCCAAAAACTTTGTAAATACACAAGCAGTAAAAGGTGGCTGTGGGGGTGTATGAAACTCACCTTGAGTTCTGATAATCCAAATATCGCAGATAAAGCGTCACGTAAAAGATCGAATGCAACCTAAATTATCATAGGTCGTATAAGTACCGAGTACTTAAATTGATAACATTGAATGTAATCCTATAGTTGTTACATCGTACTATCGTTCGGGCTATCATAATTAAAGAGGTCATGACATGACGTACGAGGAGTTAGGACACTTTAAAATCGTTAAAGCCAACACTTGTCGATACGCCATCCGAAGAGGCCTCATTATGAAACTCCCTAGTAATATAGTACTTTGATAACCACATAATATTCTATATAGCTCAATCACCAACTAATGGTTTTGGTAAAATTGTGTTTACTAAGTTAAAACGTTTATAATTACGTTTTAGTAAACTGGCATACTTTTGCGTTTTTAAGCCCGATTCTCTGCGTTTTCTTGGGCCAATCTTTTCGTCTTAACGACGAGTTATCATAATTTGGACATTTTCCGTATTTGGACCTCTGGTGAACAGCAAGCTTTTACTGTTCCATCAGACGTGAGCCTTTATTAATTCGTATTTGTCGTCTTAACACCGTAAACGTCGTATTTAATTCGTTATAGCTCCGTTTTTTAGTTGATTTTTTCGTAGGACTCGTTCTCGTTTTGGAACGTTCTACAATTTTATGAGGTTTACTAAAAACAAATATAACTTTCTTCCATGGAATAGTAACTTTTATAAAAATAGTTATTTATAAATGTATTTAGTATTGTCGTAAACTCGCGAAATTCATTAAACTCATTCGTTATTAATGAAAAATTACTGATTTCTTATCGTTTTAGAGCGGATTCATAAAAATATTTATTATTTGGTTAAAAATATCAATCCTTGCTGTTTATAATTTTTATAAAAATGTTTTTATATAAAATTTATTTACGACTTGCGTTCTTATAACGTTGTTACTCGTTTTGTAACGTAACTTTTTCCGTTATTAATACGTTTAAGCGAAGTTTCGCTTACCTTTTCGCGGAATCGTCGTGAAATGTAATTATCGCTTGTGTGTATGGGAAGAAATGGTATTTAAAAATGATATGTTAAATATCGAATTTGGACAGAATGTTAGCTGATAGTTTGTTAAGTCTTATATATCTCCTTATTTTCATTATTTTTCACTTTGCAAAATTACCCCAAGTCTTAATTTCTATCATATCATATTGGTGATACAGATATTAAGAGTCCATGGTAGCAATAGTTCTTCATATGTCTAAGTTTACAACGTCCATATCTATACTTTTAACTTTAAACTTTCTTAATTAACCTTTTTAACACAAGTTTATATTTAGTCACTTGTACATATAAACATAAGTGACAAGTGTATTTCTTTCCAACATGGACGTATTTTAGTGTTTATAAATGATTTAAAGAAGTCCATAAATCATATTAACATGTCTTACGTATTTCTTTATCTGAAAATATTATGAAACTATGAAAAACCTTTTAATCCGCATAATCATTTTCATGTTTAACCAAGAGTGTAAATTACTTGGAGTGAACCATTTGTACTATGTATGTCATTAACATCATAAGGTATATAAAAGTGTACGCTTTTTGATGACAAACAAATAAAAATTCTTTTTAATGTTATTAAGTCCTTAAATGGTGATTTTAAGTAAATAGATAATCATTGCATTAAAGAATGAAAAATTATAAGAACATAAGAGTTTCATAGATAGACCTTAATGCGGTATGATGATGGTGAGAAAACAAATGCTAAACCGAGTTTAGCTCTTAAAACCAGCTTGACTTACTGAAAAACCCTGTATTTTGCCTTAACAAGAAAACCATAGTTTCTTTCTTGATTAATACTTGTAAATGGTGATTCAATGGATGGAAACACCTTAGAATGTCTTAGGATAGATGTGTATAGGAGTGTATGGGTTGTAGAAAAATTGATATGGATTTGGTTGGGACCTTGCTTTGAGCCGTGGGCTATATTGAGCCAAAAGGGAGGTTTGTTTGATTTTTACAAAGTGTTTTACTTGTATCTTTCTTATGCAATGTATGTATATAAGTAGTAAACATGTAAGACTAGTCAAGGGAACATATCATGGTCATAGGGATGGTCATTGGTCTTAGGTATGGTCATGGTTATGGTCCTTAGTCAAATAAACAAGTATGGTGTGGCATTAATGAGGTAAGGTGTACCTTTGACCAAATGGAAGAGTTTTTGGTATATCTTTGTGTACATTGCAAGAATTTCGGCATATAAGAGATGAATATGATATATTTGAGTAAACTTTATGTATTGGGTATAAATGTGGGTATTTGTTGAAGCGTAGAAAAGTTTTGGTGGTTCCGGGAGTGCCTAAACGCAATTTATCGCGAAACGTATACACTTTACGTATCCGATAAAAATAAAATGAACAAAGTTAATAATTATTCTCAAAATAATTATATATCCTGCTTGATGTAAACATTATTGTTTGATGCCGTTTACATTGAACGCTTAAATATTTAGCTTCGCGATTTAAACTTAATTATGAAATCAAAGCAAACGCGTAACAACGCTAAAGAGATAAATAGTATATTTTCTGCGTCGTCAATGACTTGAAAAACAGGGTGTCTATAGATCTTCCCGTTGACATGAGCCTTGTCCTCAAGGACTCACGATGCAGCACTTGATGACGGTGTGGTCTTGGTGAAGAAGGTCGTGGTTATTTCTGTCTTGAAATTGAAGTCGTCCGTTCCATGTGAATCAGGACCTATCTTGGAGTTCCCATCGAACTTTGACTATGGAATCCGACTTCGCTTCAAGCCATTTAACTCCCGGCCCATTTTCTAATGGTCCTCAACAATGAAGCTTGTCATCAGTGAAGTCCATCAACGGAACAGCTAAATGGCTCGTCGGCTCTGACTACTTTTTCGATTAGATACATGGAAACGTATTATGGGACTCTACTCAACTCCTTTTTTATTTTAATTTTTTTTTTTTTTTTTTTGTTTTTTTTTTTTTGGAAGTCAACGCTTGTAAGCAACTTCTCCAACCTTTACTTATCACCTTAAAAGTCAAACATACCTAGGGTTCAACTTCCCCGTTTGTCCTCGCAAAAACGTAGCGACCTCCTTTCAAGGCGCGAAAACTTTAAGCAGTGAACTTTATTCCCTGACTTGGAATTCCATATTGGTTGTCATTTCAAGTCAGCGTAAATCTATCGTCTGTTCGAGATCACGGAGCTAGCTTGCAATCCTTTGCTTGATTGGATGAATTTCTAGTGGTCTCTTGAATTAGTTCTGGACCGAGTATTTGAGCTTCTCCAAGACTTCAGGTCCAACAACAGGTGAAACGACACTTTCGACCATTAATGTGCTTCGAATGGTGACAGCTTTGGATACTGGCATGATAGCTAATTGTTATACTGATAACTCGACTAATGACAATATGGCTTACCAACCCTTACGAAGTCGATTGCACACTGCAGCAGTCATATCCGCGAGGTTTGAATGGTCCTCTCACTCTGCCCGTCTGTTTGTGGATGGTACGCAGTACTCATATCTAAATTAGTACCCAAAGCATTCTGAGATGTGTGACCCTCCTAGAAATTTGATGCGTCTTGGGTCATGTATCACAAATGATTAAGAGCAGGTATTCAGCCTCGTGACCACCTCCTTGTTAGGTGCAATGTCTTGCAGTTTATCCAAAGGATCGGTCTCTCTCATTGGTGTGAAGATCGCAGACTTAGTGAGTCGGTCAATGATCACCCAAATTGTGTCATAGCCTTGAGACGTCTTAGGAAGCTTCGTGACAAAATCCATCGTGATGTCGTCCCACTTCCATTCGGGAATCTTAGGCTGTACTAACAATCCTGATGGTCTTTGATGTTCGGCCTTGACCTTGGCACATGTCAAACACTTGTTAACATAAGTGGCTATGTCGGCTTTCAGTAGGGCCACCAATAATTATAGTTCTTCATATCTTGGTAATTTTGTCGGAAGGCTGTTATAGAGTACTTTGATTTGTGGACTCAGCAAGATCAACGTTCACAAATCGGCCATAACAAGGTAAACAGTCCGGCCATTGAGGCACAGGGTTCCATCCGCAGTGGTTCCAACTTTTGTTCTCTAATTGCTTCTGGAAATTTAGCAATTTTCAAGAATCACCATTCCCCACGTCTTCACTCTTTAATGTTCTTGTTTTCGCGGCTTCGGTCCTGAGCATTTAAGATCTGTGTTTGGAAGGATCCAAACTAATAGTCAGTAACAGGCTCGAACTCTTATCGGTTGGTTTCTCGTTCTTTCCTGCTTAAAGTCCTCAGCAATGACATTTGCTTTCCCCGGGTGATAAACGAATATCGCAATCGTAATCACTTTAGCAAGGCTCTAACATCGTCGTTGACCTCATGTTCAACTGTCTAAAATGTGTTGCAAAAATCTGTGATCGGTGAAACACTTGTACGACTTAGTTCCATATATATTAATGTCTACCCAGATCTGAGAGCGAACACCACTGCACAAGTTTTAAATTCCACGAGTGTGTAGATTCTTCTCATGAATCTTCAACTGGCATGATGCATAAGAAGATCATTTTTTTCTCTCTGCATCAACCACATTCGCCCTAGAACCCTTCTTTCGAAGCGTCCAGTAGGCGAATGTATAAATGTCGCTTCCTTCAGGTAATGCAAGGATTGGTGCACTGCACAAACTTTGCTTTCAACAGTTGAAAGTGCTTCTTGTTTATCTCACAACTCAACTTGGACTTCTTTTGAGAAAGTGAGTCATTGGTTTGGCGTATTGCTGTGTTTGAATCCCATTCCTAATTCAGAAACCTCCGGTAATACCAGCAAGACCTAATATTTGACGGAATCTCCGTTGGTGGTCTTAGGAGATGTCCAATCTTAATGGGATTCAATCTTGGCTGGACCACATGAATCCCTTCACTATCGATCACGTGAGCCACAGCAACGTGTTACTTTGGAATCCAAATTAATTTGAAAATTGGCATACAAACTCTTCCCTTCTTAAGCAATTCCAAGATCTGACTTAAGGTGTTCTTCGTGTTCTTTCTTGTTCTTCGATATATCCAGAATATCGTCAATAAAGGACAATCACGAATTTATCAGATATGTTTGCTATACCCGATTCATAGGTCATGAATACGGCAGGTGCGTTTGTAAACAAACAGCATAACTTTAAATTCGTAATGTGCCTTATCGAGTTTGAAGGCAGTCTTCGGAATTGTCTTTCTTCTCGAACCCTCAATTTGGTAATAACCTGACCTTAGCGTCGATTTTCGCAGTAACACTCGACCCTTTTCTTTGGTTGTTCAAAATAGATCATCAAATCTTGGGAGCGGATAACTGGTTCATATCACGTTTGTTTATTCAATTACCTGTAATCACATGCACATCCGGGATTGATCCTGTCTTTCTTCTTGACAAACAAGACTGAGAGCTCCCCAGGGTGAGGATATTGGTCTTATTAAAGCCTTTGTCAGAGTACGCTCCTGCAGTTGCTCGATTAATTCTTTCATTTTGGAAGGGCCATCGATAAGGTGCCCTGTGCACAGTGCAGAACAGGTACCAATATCAATGTGGAACTCCATTGTCGTGTCGGAGGAAGACCCCCGGCAAGTCTTCAGAAATACTTCAGAGTGAAAGTATTGACGACAATGGGTAGTCCTCAAGTGTTCTTCTCCGACTTGTCTTCAATCTCTTTTGTAGTGACTATGTGCCAGAAAAATTAGGAAACCCTTTTTATGTTTCTTCTGCGCTTTAGTGCAAGAAATGATGTTTAATCGTATCACATTTCCCTGGTTACTTCCATTACCGTGTATGATTAAGGTTTCATTTCCACAGGGATGCGAACAATCTTCTTGGCAATACATTGACCGCTTTCGTACTTCGCAACCAATCCATACAGGATTATAGCATCGAAACTATTGCATTAAGTTTATGTTGAATGGGTGATTAGTAAATCTTTATTGGCAGCAAATACGATAGCGAAATTGTCCTAGGGCTCGATAGTAATGTGTCTTGGCTTCTGGCTTAGGATTTGGTGTAAGATGATGCCAACTTTTATAAGACGGAGTTGAAGGGTCCGCTTAGTTGATATGGTTTACTAATTCGATTTACAAAAGTAAACTGCGTTCTATGAATACGCACCTAGAACATGATATAGTAGAAAATTGTTTCCTTAACATGTGGTTTTAGTGTGGACTACTCTCAGCACGGCATGGTCCTTCCTGAATTATTCATAGTTGATCAGGCCATATATCAATTGAGGATAACGATGATTGCTCCTTTTGTCAAAATAGCGTTATAATTTCGTGATATTCAGGAGAGAGTGTTTTGTAAGAGCAAATAGGACTAGGTAAATATTGACGAAATTTTCATATTACTGATAATTTGATATGATAATTTGAAATTCATTCGTACAAACTGAAATTTAAGAGAATTTCAAACGAGAACTCCCAAAGGAGATAAGTTTAAGATAATTTCAACTTAGGTTGCTAGGCATGGCGAGCCATCTTTCTATTTTAAGCTTTGATCTCATCCTTAATGTTGTTAGGGTCTTGATCGGTTTCTCCTCCTCTTAAGGTATGCACCAATCCATGTGCTCTAGTACCTCCAATTTGGTTTTTATGACTTTGGTTCTTTCGCTCTGGGCAATCCCTCTTGTAGTGCCCTTGATTCCCACATTCATAGCAAATAGCCTTCTGACTTGCCATCTGTGACTTTGGTTGTTAAGAAGCATTGGCATTTCCGTACCCCTATAGTCACGGTGCGATGTGACCATATATGTTGATTTATAGCACTTTTGGTGCACATGACCGTCTTGGTGGTAATTACACTTTGAGCACGGGTCTAGATCCCCCATGATGGTTTCTTATTCTCCCGATCCAGCAGTTGTAAGCCCGCGGTGTTTTGCTCTTGATTGTTGTAGTTTTGATTCCTGACTATTTCGGAAGTGTTTTCAAATTCTCTTGTTATCGTCTGGCCGGTTCAGCAAGGTGTGCTGATCTTTTTTATCCAACGTTTCTGGAACTACACTATTGGTCACTCACTCTTGAAGTGTCTCAGGCTTTTTTCCACACTAATACCAGGGTGGAGTCGTTGATTCTAGCAGCAGCAGGATCCTACACTCCCGGGTCATAATGGTCAACCTTTTGCAATTCCGCCTTTATAGTACATTGCCCATTGTGGTTACCTTCCCACTTTCTCTTGTTGTTAGCATTCCCTGCTACCTTGCATTCTTGTTGTTCGGTCTGGCTTATTGACTTACGGGCCATGTTGGTTTTCGTCTCATAAATGGCAATAGCCTCGATAGCATTAGCCACTCGCTCGGCTATAACCCGCTCAATTTCCTCAACACTCATCCCTTGATCAACAGTTGTCATTGTTTCCTGAAAGTCACAGGGAACAAAATGTATATGAAGTTTCATTCAAGGGAAAATCATGACACTCCGTGATCCCAACAAGTAGGTAAGGTGAGACCACGTTATGCATAGATATAAGATAACCGCAACCATGGCATAAATAAATCCCTATCGTACAGTAGCATGATCATAACCAACAGCGTAGGTTAATACTTAATACATCGTTTACATGAGTAAAAGAGTACAAGCTTTTTATTAACACTACCAACCGAGTATTACTCAAGTTTAGTGGAATATAATACAAAACAAGCTATACTGACAAATCTATTTGTCTATAGGCCAGGGTGCCTCTCAAGATTCTAGATGCTAGACTCTTATGTTATCTTTGAGTGACTTATCATTCTCTGGTGGTGGTGACGATGAAGGTAGTGCAGCAGCAAACTCGGTAATGCATGTCTCAGCAGATGGTGATGGTGGAGTATGGCATTAAATAGACATCCGTACAGTACGGGATTTGGTCTCAGAAAGCAAAATGATATGGTGTGGGTGGCCTAGGAGCAGACTCATCAGTCGTAACTGCCTCGGCATCCTTAGCTTGAGGGGACAGGATCATCTGTAGGTACAGTAGGAGGGTCGACTGGAGCTAGGTGCTCCTCCTCCTCCTCGTCCTCCTTATCCTTCTCAACATCATCATCGTTGTCATCATCAGATGACTCATTATCATAATTGTCTTATCCGTCGGCAGGATAGTCCGCAGGATCCTCCTCAGGGTCCTCTTCATCCTCCTCCGGATTGAAGTTAGCAATGTAGCTTGGTGATAGGGCTGTAGGTGAGGCATCAGCAGATAGAGGCTGATCCTTCATTGGTCCCTCTAGCTCCTCATCAGAAGCTCACTGGAATCTCTATGGCTCGGAACTAATATGAACAGATGTGTAGGTAACTGTCGATAATGAAAACATAACAGCTTGCAACGAGCAAAACTTAACTTATATAAATATATTATATAAGGCTGGTATGGTAAATACGAGTATGCACTTATGGCATAAATGAATGATGGTAAGGTATCATATTCGATAGCTTAATGTTTAGGTAGCGCTTAGGACCTACGAGCTTATCGTACTACCTTGCCTAAAGAAATATTCCCCTATTTATATAAATAGCCATTATATAAATAATTGTGCGAAAGAATGCAAACTTGTCTTTGTATATATACAATATACCCTCATAGTAATATACGTACTATAATATAAACACGTATATCAATTATGAATGCATCTAGTCCAACCAACTAATGCAACAAGTAGTGTATGCATGAATGTATGCACATATGTATGTCCCGTGTAATTCCTTTTGTTATAAAACATCTTTTGAAAACGGTTATAGTCCAGCAAAAACATTTGACCTGGTTCTCTATAACCTTGGCTCTTGATACCAATCTGTAACACCCCCAAATTGGGTCGCAGCGGAATA
>BQNB010056457.1:0-38665 GCA_026074375.1 Tanacetum coccineum | reverse complement strand
ATTACGATTGTGAAATTTGCTACTATCCTGGAAAGGCAAATGTCGTAGCAGATTCCTTAAGCCGGAAGGAATGAATCAAACCACTCCGAGATAGATCATTAGTTATGACCATTCATCTAAACTTACCCTTACAAATTCTCAAAGCTCAAACTGAAGCACACAAAGAAGAAAACATCAAGGCTGAAAACTTACGAGGAATGGACAAATCATTTGAAATACGTCCTAATGGAACTCGTTGTATTAAAAAACAAAGCTGGTTACCACTCTTTGGTAATCTGAGAGACTTAATCATGCATGAGTCCCATAAATCAAAGTATTCCATTCACTCAGGTTCTAAAAAAATGTATCAAGGTCTAAAGAAACTCTATTGGTGGCCTAACATGAAGGCAATCATCGCTGAATATGTTGGCAAATGTTTGACATGTTCTAGAGTTAAGGCAGAATGTTAGAAGCCATCCGGCTTACTGGTACAACCGGAGATTCCTATGTGGAAGTGGGAAAGAATAACGATGGATTTCATCACAAAACTACCCAAAACATCAAGCGGACATGACACAATCTGGGTCATTGTCGACCGCCTTACTAAATCCGCACATTTCATCCCTACCCGAGAGACAGATAGTATGGAAACCCTTACAAGATTGTACATAAAGGAAATAGTCTCCCGGCATGGAGTGCCAATATCTATCATCTCGGATCGTGACAGTCATTTCACGTCCAGATTCTGGCAATCATTACAGAATGCTTTGGGTACTCAATTAGACATGAGTACGACATATCATCCCAAAAATGATGGGCAAAGTGAAAGAACCATCCAAACACTTGAAGACATGCTTCGAGCCCGTGTTATAGATTTTAAAAAAGGATGTGAAAGACAGTTACCATTGGTATAATTTTCTTACAATAACAGTTACCATGCCACTATTAAGGCAACACCATCTGAGGCACTTTATGGTCAAAAGTGCAGATCACCTGTTTGCTGGGCTGAAGTTGGAGATATTCAACTTACGGGACCAGAAATAATCCATGAAACCACTGAAAAGATAGTGCAAATTCGACAACGCTTGCAAACTGCCAGAGATCGGCAAAGAAGTTACGTCAATATAAGGCGAAAGCCTTTGGAATTTCAAGTTGGGGATCGTGTTATGTTGAAAGTGTCGCCTCGTAAAGGTGTCATCCGATTCGGAAAACGATGAAAGCTTAATCCCTGGTACATTAGACCTTTCAAAATCCTTAAACGGAAACGGATTGGCCTAGTGGCATATAAACTTGAGCTTCCTGAAGAGCTCAGTAATATCCACAGTACTTTCTACGTTTCTAATCTAAAAAATGCTTATCTGACAAATCCCTTGTCATTCCAATGAAAGAGCTTCGGCTTGATGACAAACTCAACTTTATGGAAGAACTAGTGGAGATCATGGATCAGGAAGTCAAGCAACATGAAACAAAAGTCTTATTCTATGAGTCAAAGTAGAATGGAAACTTTTAAAAGGAGACGAATTTACGTGAGGAAGGCGCGAAGATCAAATTCGTGCCAAATCCACTCTGTTTTCAAACATCCACTCCCGAACATCCAACTAAATCTCGTACGAGATTCTTTTAGGGAGGAGACTATAACAACCCGTATTTTTCATCAATGTAATTATCCATCTATTAAATTAGATGCACTGTAATATCCATCTAGTATATATACCACCTTTTTACAAGGAAATTTTTGCTTTATCTCATTATGCAACGTAACTTGCATCTCTAAAGTAAACGAGCTCACGCAACCTCTAACAATCATCTATTTCTAGGTTTATATCAGTAAACACATCCTAATATTCAAAGTCCTATACCTTATATCATTTTTACCAGTACTTTGGATCGTTTATTACTGAAATAATCTAAAACTTCAACTTGCAAAGTTTGCTCCTTTAGATAATCTAAAGCAACATATTAAACAACGGATCGAACAACTATTGATTATGCAGAATCCAAAACTAATCAATTCTATGGCTAATAAAAACAATAAATGAAAACCCAAAAGAACTTTAAATTAAACTTAAATCTGCCCTAGTTACAGATTACAAACTATGATTACTATATGATCTCTATGATCTTGTGTAAACTAATCTACTAACTATGCAAGGTTCCTTTATAGACAAGGAAACCTTATGGTCTTTACAAATGCGTATAAAAGATAATATCATATCCTTTCCCCTAAGATATCTCTGCTTATCTTTAACTCTAACTAATTTTCGGCGTAATATAACTTAACTATTACATAAGCAGTATTAACTATTTAACACTACCAGTACTAACTATGATAATCCTTCTACCAGTACTAACTATGTAACTAGCAGAACTAACTACAATACACTAACAGAATTAAGTCTGTTATACAAAATTCCTAACAATCCTCCCCTAAACTTGAACTTCACTTGTTAACTTCAATTTCTCAGTGACTTCAGTTGGGGCCTTTGGAGATTTGTATCTAACAATTATTTAAGTCCCTACTTCTTTCTCGTTTATCTTTTGTCTTCTCTTCATCACAGCTACACACCAACATCAACAAAGTGCTTTGTATTTTTGGCAAACTACAGCCATCAACGGATTTGGATATAGTCTTTATACCATGACCATTTCTATGGATAGTCAATGTTTTTATTGCAATAACAAGGTGCCTTGATAACCTTATATTTTTAGCAAACTATCAACTTATCAACGATTTTGATATCACTTTACCCGTAGGCCATTTGCTCTGGAGTCACCATCTTTAGTCAATACTATGGTGCATTAATTACCATATAGTATTCTTGTGTAAACTGACACCATATACGGATTTAGAATCTTTTACCAAAGCCGTTGTGGCTATGGACTACAGTTCATAAGCTATTAAGCATGGTAAACTGCTACCATTTGTTGTGTGTGGGTTACCAACACCCAAATCTTTTCCTCTCCATACCGTCTATAGTTCCAAAAATAGGCCCACTGCTACTGATAATTCATCACTTTCTATCCCACTTGCTTCTCATCATCTTCAAAAGTTTAAAGCAAACTTCGGATTCATTTTTTCATCTAGAAGCTTCGATTTTAGCATCACTTGCAAGCATCTTTTGACAGATGAAATTTTCCATATCTGCTAACATATATAAGGCGTAATGCCTCCAATGTTTAAACCAATGTACAGGCACATTTATCATAATATACACCAACTAACCATCTTTTGTTTGAAGTGGTAAGCTCCAAATAGCAATCTTCATTAGGGTGGAACTCAAACATAGTCCTGAGTAACTCAAAGGCCTCTGTCATAAGCATCTTCAGGGAGCCTATTTGTTCCATACTTCTGCATTACCAACTGTACAACCTATAAATCCTCTAATTGTGAAGTCTCTTTATCATAGCTCCAAAGCCTCATATAGACTGTAATCAGCTCCATTGCTCTCATTATCTGATAAATACTCATAGACCTGCAGAAATAATCTTCCAATTTACTACACTATTAGATTTTGTAGCCAAAGCGAATCGGATTCATAGTTCCACCGATTCCCTCTTTATCATCTCTCTGAATCTCCTTGTGAATTCTTGTCTACACTTATACCTCTCCACCTTTTGCTTTATTCTTTTTTCCTGATCTTTTTACAGGCCTTTTCCTTACTCACAACTTTTTTCTCGCAAATATTAAACATCTTTAATCATCAATCTTTGTTTCTTTAAGTTTTAGTTGAATGCCTCTTCTCCATATCTTTTTAATTTTGCCTTTGTAGCTTCAAAATCCATAGGAACAAAAGTGTCATTCTGCTGAACTACTTTATCAAACTCTTCCTTAACCTCTTCAAAACTCAACTTCTTTAACTGAGAAAGCTTCCAAGTTCCTTGATTCTTTGGATAGTTTGACATGTAGATTCTCAACTGTGACTGAGTCATGGGTTTATTTCTCTTTGCCTTATCTCTTTCCTCTGCACATGTTTTTCTTTCTTGATTCACCATATCTAAACATTCTTTTTGCAAAGTCCTTGTTCCAGGCAAATCCTTTCCAAACCCATCTTTGTAACTCTGCATTCGTCTAGCTTAGATCTAAAAAGCATCCCAAATCTTCTTCAATAAAAAATATTGAGCTCAAATTGAACTTGAGCTTTTCTTTTCTTTTGTTGTTCTGATAATGCTTCCTCTTCTGCCATTCTTTTAGCTACCATTTCATCTAAATGAATCTGCTTTGCAACTTCTTCATCCATTTGAGCTTGCAATTTTATAGCCTCTTCCAATCCAGCTTCCTCTTGTCTTATTTGTTCTTTAGTTTGTGAGTGTCCTGTATAATCTTCTTCAACCATTGGAGCCTTTCCTTCCCTTTGACCCCTTTTACTAGCAGTACCAGAATCAACTTTAGTACTACCAATATTAACATCTTCAATACCAGTATTAATCTCTTCTCTACCAGTATTAATCTCTTCTTCAGCATCCAATCCAGTATTAATATTCTTAGCCACTGACCTTGCTCTCCTCCTATATCTCTTGCCCTTATCAGTTGATTTTACCTTGCTAACACCCTGAGAAGCAACCTTTGACAATGTTTTGGCTGCCTCCAAGATTGTAGGACTGATATCTTCTTCCTGAGCCTCCCCTGAAGCTTTTGCAGGAGTAACAAAATCTATTGACTTCTCTTTCATTTTCATGGATTCTCTTACCAAAAAAACTAGAGGATCATCATCAATATCCTGAATTATCCTCCTCGGATCCTCTGGTTCTTCACCCTCTGATTCAGATATTACCACCCTCTGTATCTTTCTTTTTAAAGCCTTTTTCAGAATCTTTACCCTTTTAACCAAGGTGATAACTGCCTTTCCATAAGTTGTCTTTGTTTGTTGCAGCTCTGTCTCCAAAGTTTCAATTCTGGTCACCAACTTAGGTACAATATCCAACAATGCTTTAAGTTGCATATTGTCCTTAGCACTTCCTGATGTATGAGCTTCAGGACGAGGTGCTTCATAGGACCTAGGTGGTGATAATGAGTGGCGTAAGTAAATAGGTGGTGAAATAGGGTGGAAGATGTGGTCGATTGACGTGTGATAAATAGGTGGTGATGAATGGTGATAAAGTGGCGGAATGAAGTGGTGAATGATTGGTTGATGGTTGTGTGGTGATTGACTATGGTTTGGGATGTGGATGTATTGGATCAACATGTGTGTATGGTGTTCAGCGGTTGTGCTGAGCCTTCCCTTGACCACAAGCTGCCCCTGCCACAAAGTAGGAAGCACTCTGGTACAAAAGTCCCTACATAACCCTTTTTCATGTTTGCAAAGCTTTTTGTCTAAGTGGGCTAAATACCTTCCCTTTATTTTCAGTTGTAATATCCAAAATAATTTGTAAAAACCTTTGATACATTAAAAATGTTGTATTACTCCTCTATCTGTTATGAACCATCCCATCAAAAATCATTTAGACAAAATTCATAAACCCTATTGCTATGACACATAGATTAAGTGCAGTACAATAGTACTACCAAAATGATCCCATCCACCATACTTAAGGGGGCTAAAAAATTAAAAGCAGTGGAAATATGATGGATTAGAATTTCCCATTGGGGTGTAAATTCTTTTTCCAAAAAGTTAATTTACCCTCTGTAGCATACCCCAATGTGGCTAATAGAGCATATATTTCAGCATCAGATAAATTTTGTATTCCTGTTGCATTTGCCAATTGAAGTTTACTTCTGACAGATGCCTCAGTAATAGTATACTCTTTAGAGTCTATATTCTACTAATTGTTTGAGTCCCCATTAGCAGTGTTCTGAACGTGGCAGTTGCCTGAACAGTTTGACTAGGAAGTCATAGATAGTAGGATTAGAGTCAAGGCATACCTGAATAGATGTGGCCTTAAAGGAAATCTACTACCTCTGTGAAACCAACACATTCCTTTGGTTTCTTCAGAAAATGACCATGTTATACGTGTCATAAAAAAAAAAGAGTAACTTTAGATTGGCATATGGACTTGTTTGATGAACAAAGCGTAAAGAATTGAATTCGAATCCTGTTTTGATTCGCAGTGGAATTACAAAGTGCAGGCAATGAGAAGGAATTAAGCTTTTATCGATTACTAACAAGGTTTTTTATTGGACCGAAGTGTAAAAAAATTATTTAGATAAAAGAAAGATATTTTATTGAAGAAAGTGCAGTAATTATCTAAATAGAAAACCTATGTTAGAAGTATACGCCATAAAAATCTCTAACGGTAATATTTAAATAAGAAAAGTCAATTTTCCCTCACCAGCACCAACGGTCATCTACCAGTATTAAAATTAGTCTACCAGTACTAATATAGTCTACCAGAATTAACATATAGACTACTGTACCCTTAAAATAGTATTAACATATACGATGGCCAGAATTAACTCTAAGTCCACAGAATTAACAAGTAGTCCACCAGAATTAACTTGTAGACTACCAGAATTAACTTATAGACCACAGAATTAACAAGTACCACCAAATTACTTGTAGACTACCAGCATTAACTCTAATACTTAATACTTACAGACCATATCTGAGTAGAATTTGCCAGCACTGCATCTATCCATCCTCAAATCCATGCGTATCCTGAAAAGTTAGTGCAAAAACAAGAAAAATGCTACAAATATATACCATGAACTTGAACTAACTATTTCCTAACTATCAGATATTAATACCTACAGCAGTATTAATTTTAACTAGAAAACTTACTACACTTTACAATTTTAACCTCCTCACAAATGTAGGCTACAGATTAAACATTCAAATCTCACTACTAAGAAGTTAACCATGACATCAAATCCTTTGTGAGAAGTCTGCAACATTATGAACAGTATGAATCTAGATAACCTCTATTATCTCTTCTCATAACAATCATTATAAAATGGGAATCCGAATGACAATATGCATAGTCTTTGAATGAGCAACAGATCTTGATAACATCTTATAGTGCTACTCTATTATCAATATGGATTTTGGTGTTCATGAAATTGAAACCATAATCCATCATCTGATTTCTATATCTATAATACCCGCCCACAACAATTAGCAGCTGCGCAACCATATCTACCCCCCCGCCTCAGTAGTAGAATTGGCCATAATATCCTGCTTCTTGCATATGCCAAGATATCAATCTTCTTCCCCAAGAAATTGACATCCACCCTGTAGTTATTTTCTGTCAAAACTGGCTCCTCCATATTACTAGTCTGAGTAAGCTTAGTTTAAAAGTGAATCTCTACGATTCCATAAAACCAAGTTATGGGTTCTGATGTTGGAAGATACCATAAAAATCCTTTTTACTGCATCATAAGTATAAGTTATTGGAGTGGCTTGAAATCTAGCACAGACACAAACAAGCAAACATGATGTATGGCTTTTGATGGCTGTTAAAACTACCTAAGAGAGCCAATCATAGACCTGTAACATATATGATAATTTTTCATTAACGTACATCTACATCTACACCATCTCATCCTTGACCAGTGGCTTTTTGATCAATAGGATGTATTAGCTGTTTTGATGACAAAAATCAAACTTTCCTTGAGAATGTCCACTACATACTCTGCTGACTAAAAAATCTGAAGATTCCCTCAGGTATTGGCTTCACTGAAGTCCCAAAAGAAAGTGAAGTTCACCAGGAACTCATTTGGAATCTTTTGTGCATACAATCTTCAATTCTGTACACATAGACCTCTTATGTAAGAACCAAAAAATAATGTTCCATCCATAAACACTTGATTAACATAATCTCAGTCTTTTTCTCTTGACAAAACTATGTTTTGTTATAAGGACCTAATTTTGAAACCATTTTCCATAAAAAACAGACAAGAAAGTGTCTCATACCTAAGCTCTAGGAAGCATGATCGAGACCATAAAGACCTATTGATTACTTATAGACATTGTTTGGAGAGCACTAGATCAACAAAGCCTAGAGTGATGACACATACACTCTCTCTTTAATCATGCCAGAAAATAAATGCACTTTAAACACCATTTGACACAGAAAAATCCCATGTATTGAATGCAAAGGCTAAACAAATCACCTAATTGAACCACTCAATTATTTGCGGCAACAGTGCATAAACCCATCTTAATCAAGAGACCATCTGCCAGACTAAACTTGCTACTACAAAGCCGTAGCATTCTTTAGTTTTCTCACACTACCTCACTTCTCCTCTCATACATCCCTCTAGTCCTGCCTAAAGTCCACATCTTGTGCAATTTACATTTTATCCCATATGCGAACAAATCAACAAGTACCCCACAACCTCAATCTTCAAAATCTTTGAAACTGAAGCAAATTCCTCTGCATTGACTTTCAACCCTAAGCTCTCTTAATCTTTAAGATTGTGATATATCTTGTCGTTTCTTCTTATGACAAAGAAAACATGCCAACAAACAAGTTCCAGATAATCCTTAGTTTGGTTTGTATCTTCTTATATTTTGGCTTTTGTAAAAGCGCGAACTCACTAAAGCTTGGTTGTCGTAGACAAAGAAGACTCTTTTAGATCATCTCTATTATTTGAACGTACAGATGTTAGAATCTCCTACAACTCTTCTCGTCCCTTTTTAGGCGATGAATCCTTACATGAATTACTGATGATCCGAATATAGCGACTGCACACCGATGTGAGTGTTTAATCCATTCCTCTGAGATTGAAATCATGGGCGCGCACTACTCCCTCACTCGATTCATTAACATCCATAAGCCCTATAAATATTTCCATTCGTGGGAGTAGTATCAGACAGCATCTTCCAGATCACGGCATAATCTTACTGAATCACATGGAATATCATACCTCACACATTAGGAGAGAGTAGATGCATCAATAGGTATTTTTCTTCTCTCTCCACAGAGAACAAATGATGATTCACCAGCAATTTGCACCTTTAGGAGTACTAGCACACTAACATTTGGTGGCTAGAACCTACACGTAAACAACTTAACCAAAAAGAAAAAAAAAAAAAAAATTTGATCTACACAATACAAACAACAGGTCTATCATACTAAAAGATAGCCCTATCAGTACTAATTGGTTATACTGGTAAGTTTGAGGACTGCCTTCGATTGAATGCAATTCTCCTCTTTTCTTCTTCAAAGGCTTGTCTTGAAACATCATCATATCATTAGCACCAATTCTTGAGTAACCATCATCTCTATATATCTTGTGCTGTTGATCTTGAAGTAACACGCCCCGGACCCTTATTCCGCTGCAACCCAATTTGGGGGTGTTACAACATCATTGTCTTTAGGAGAAATTTCAGAAGGTTTTTCATGTGCAGCTAGAGCAACATCTTCTACTAGGATCCTTGTCCTATGAGGTTGTAGTGGAAGCAGTATGTATTCCTGAGTAGGTCCTTTATCTTTTCCTGATGAACCTGCAACATAAGAATCTTGTGTACCTGCATCCACATTAACCTGATTCTCTACACTAACAGGAATATAGTTTATTGAATTGGTGAGAAAATCAAGATCAAACATCCAATTTGGACCAGTTCCTGATACATTTGATTGATCTTCAAGAAAATTTATGTGAAGATTCTCTTCTACCCTTTTGGTCCTTTTGTTGTATACTTTAAAAGCTTTACTAGAGGTAGAGTATCCAAGCAAATAACCTTCATCAGATTTCCCATCAAATTTGCCCAAGGAATCTAAGGTGTTTAAAATGGTCAAGGGGCACCCAAAAGGTCTCATAAAACTAATACTAGGTGAGTTACCTATTAATAGTTCATAAGGTGTCTTATTTTGAGGTTTGGTTACTAATACCCAATTTAGTACATAGCAGGCAGTATTTACTGCCTCTGCCCAAAATGGGATAGGTAAAAGTGAGTCTGCTAACATAGTTCTAGCTGCCTCAATTAGGGTCCTGTTTTTCCTTTCTGCTGTGGAGTTCTAGCCACACTAAACTCCCTTTTTATTCCTTTCTTAGCACAGAATTCATTTATAGCATGGTTGGTATGTGCTTAATTACACATACCTTTTACCTTTAAAAACGAGCTGAAATAACCAAAAACGGACTTAAAATGTCAAATATATGCTTGTTTTGCTAATTGTATTGTGCAGGAACGAATAACCAAGAAAAGGACGAAAAACAAAGCCAAAACGACAAAACCGGACTCACCAAGCAGTACCTTTTCTTGTTGATGCTTTCTATAGAGACAAGTCCAAATAAGTCCATATGAAGTAATTCTAGGGGCTTTCTGATGATTCTATCTAACTTGGCCTACAGAGGCCTAATGTTGCCTTACCCTTCTTGCAGCCAACACAAGTGTGGTTATTCACAAAAACTTTGAAGGTAAAACCTCTAACTAGGAGTGACCTTTAACAAGTTTATTTATATTTTTGAAATTAACATGACCTAATCTCCTGTGCCATAATTTAGACTCATCTGCTGTTGCATTTGCATATAAACAAGTTATACCTCCAGAAGGAACAAGTTCTATTAAAATCCCAAGCTGTACACGCCATCTTGTCTAGGATCTCTAAGAACAACTTCACTTCAATCAAGAAACTTAAAAGCTAGGATACAAGATAAGGCATTCAACTCAGTAAAAAGGATACAATTTTTTTCTTGGCACCACATTTGTGAGACAGAGAAAAGATTAAACATAAGTTCATCTACAAAGAAAACATCATCAAAGTCAAATTACAGATTTTGATTTTACCTTTACCCTTTATTTTACTCCTTTGTGATCACTTCCATAAAAGCCACAAAACCTCCTTTAATCTTCAAGTCTCAAGATAAGCTTTGTTGCCAGTCATATGGCTAGAGCAACCACTATCCACCACTGCATGATCCTGTAACAAGATCTCTGGATTGCCCTGCACAAAAGGTAAGAAAATTAGTATCTCTTAGGGATCCAAGACAAATACTACTTATGAAATCCCTTTTGGGTCTACATACTCAAACTTCTTGAGCATGTAAGAGCCATTATATTTGTACACATGATCCTGGTAATTCATCTTTGGCCTCCAAACCCATTTAGCCTTCTTAAGGACATTTTCCACCTTACCCTTACTAACTACTGCCCTTGTCCCAACAGTAGTCATGTTTTTAACCCCAAAAGTTTTCACATCAGGTTTTAAGTCTTTGGGTCTATAAACTGGTTGGGTGAAGTAAGACCTCTTGATTGGTGTGTTTGAGGCTTTTGGTCTTACAATGTCCAATCTTGGGTGATTTGGTCTAATAACACTATTAGATTGTGCTATTTTTGAGGCCAATGGTCTAGCAATACTAACAGGCCTAACAGTATAAACAGGCCTAACAGTACTAATAGACCTAGCAGTACTAACATTTGATCTATCAGTATTAACTAAACCTGCTCTGGTTAGTACTGCTGATGGGTTAAAGGTCCTTTTTGCATGAGGGTATTTCCAATTTTTTGAAAAGTTTTGGTGATTTACCCTTTTGCCATAATCCCATACTGGTTTGACTTCCCTCTTCCCAGTATTGACCACATTCTTAACCCTAGGTTCAGGACTCTTTTGGTCATAGAAATCACAGTCTTTTATCAAATGGCCAGTGCTTTTACAAACAAAACAAGCTTTTATTTTATGTACTTTCTTAAAACCAATCCCTTGTTTTTGTGAAGTTTGACCACTTTTATCAGTTTGACTCCTAATAGCTTGAGTCACATTAGGCTTAACAGAACTAACAGTTTTGACAGCACACATATATCCTCAACATCTGAGGGTCCAATCCTCAATGAAGTTTATCCCTATTAATCTTTGACATTAGACACAATTGTTCATGACAGACATAGGTTATTACTATAGTTAGCTTCACTTGTGGTACCTATAGTCTTGTTAGTTTCAGTGTCTTTAGACTCTAAGTTTTATTTCTAATAGCAACACCTCTGTCTTGCAAATGATATATCAGCTCTTGGGGTTAGTGGGTTCCCTGTAATTGGAGGGGGAACAACATGATACTCATTTGCTTTAGTGAACCTATTATTTGCTAGTGTGCTCTCTTCATCACTAGACCTTACCTCAAAAATAGTCAAACTGTTCTCACTATCAGTTTCAGATTTATTACTCAAATCATCCATTTGTTGCAACCCTAATACATTTTATCACGAGTACTCATCGACTATTGAATCTTAGAGTGAGATTCTTTGATGACCCTTCCTTTTTTCCAACCTTGAGTTTCAATATTCATCTCTTTCCATAACAAACCTTTTCTAATTCTAGATTTAAGTTGTTTAATTTTTTATTTTTTTTTTTTTCTCTACACATAAGATCATAATTTTGAAACCAAATCTCTCACCCCAAGCTAATTCCATTCTATCATGTCCACTAATTCTAAGTCTTCTAGGTGACTCTATGGCTAATCATAAACCTAATTTCTAGTTTGGCTTTGTTATGCTTTTCTCTTTCAGTATCATAGTTCTTTTGAAGACATTTAAATGATTCAAGACATTTAGAACATTTTTGTACCTTACTATCAGAAGAACTTGATGAGTTTGATGAAGAGATTGCCATCTAAGCATAGTTGACTGGTTCTACTTCAAAATCATTGCTCCAGTCATAGCCTCCTATACCACTTGACCACATGCCTGAGATGAAGATCAGTTGTTTGAGCATACTCCTGTCACCATAAGGTCTTCTTCCTTGACTCCTTCCAGATCTACATTCTCTAGCAAAATGCCCTTTTCTGTGATAGTTGTAGCACTCAATCTTTGACTTATCAAGAGAAACAGGTCATTTTTCTTGGAAGTCCATATTTCTTCCTGTCCTCTGAATGAACTTCTTTACTCTGACAGTCAACATAGCCACCTGCCATCGAAGATCCAATTCCTCTAAGTCATCTCCATCCATCTGCTGAAAATCCTCATTCTCAAGTTGAGGACTGGTTGTTGGTTGTGCAAGAAAGGAGTAAGCTATATCATGAGCACTTGGAGTAGATGGAACTTGATTAATTCCACCAGCAGTACTAACCCCAAAATCTCCACTGGCAGTACTAACTTCATTAGTACTGTTAGTATTCTCAGAGGAAAGAAAAGCCAAATTCTGAGAAGCAGAGTTGGAACCTGAAGACCTTTTCAATTCATCTTCATACACCCTAAGATTGTTGTAAAGGTCATCAATATCAACCTCATCAATATCTGGTTTATTTCTCATGATCAGTGCTATTTGACTCCATGAAGGAGGAAGACTTCTTAAAAACTTCTGATTAATGTCTTCCTTTGATACATAGGCTCCATGAATTTCCAGTTGACTTATGAGTTTCTGAAATCTATCATAAGCCTTATCCAAAGTTTCATTAGATGCAGTAACAAAATTTTCAAACTGATGTTTCAGAACATTCTTTTGCATCTTTTTGGATTCCTCATTACCTCCAAATCTAGATTTTATTGCAGCCCACAAAGATTTAGCATCAGGAACATTGTGGAACTTGAGGAGGTACTCATCAGGTATTGCTAAGAGCAAGATGCTCTTAATCCTTTCTTGATTCCTTCTAGCAGCCAATTGTTTTGCAGTCTTAGGAACAGGAGGACTAGATTGTTCTCCTGAAGGTGTAGCCTCATCTTCCAGATCTCCATTGACAATAATATCCCACAGATTATGATCTGTGTGACAAATGTATTGTCTCATCCTCATACTCCAGATATCGTATTCTCCCTTCTTAATGATAGGGATCTTCATAGCAGTGATTGTTGGTGGAGGAGTATCTTGATCAGCCATCTCTTTGATTTGTAGTAGTTCTGATTCAAAAGAAGTTCTTCTTTTTTAGAGTTTCCTCACAAGCTCTGATACCACTTGTAGGATCCCTTTGCTTAATGGATCTTAACCTTTAGCTTGTAAAGGGTTTGTTGCCTTAGATAAATCTAAAGTAACAATGATGAAACAATGATTAACCACTATTGATTACGCGGAATTTAATCAATAATGTAAAGAAGAACACAATCAAAACACTTTTATATTGAACTTTGAATCTGCCTAGGTTACAGATTACAAACTATGAATACTATTTGATCTCTATGATCTTGTGTAGAACTATCTCTACTAACTATGCCTAGGGTTCCTTTTATAGACCAAGGAAATCCTAATGGGCTTTACAAAACGCGTATAAAGATAATGCATATCCTTTCCTAAGATATCTCATGCATATCTTTAACTCTAACTAATTTCTCCGTAAGCAGACTTAACTATTACATAAACAGTATTAACTATTTAATATTGTCAGTACTGACTATGATAATCCTTCTACCAGTACTAACTAAGATACTAGCAGAACTAACTATAATACACTAGCAGAATTAATTCTGTTATACAAAATTCCTAACACAATTTTACAGTATATCTCTCTTTTTCAAGAGTCCTAGCGATATCAAGTTTCTCTCCAATTCAAGAATAGACCTAACATTGTGTAACACAAAACTTGACCCATCTTTCAGTTGTACCCTTACCTTGCCAATACCTTTGATCTTGCACTACCTCTTGTCATCCAATAGTACCCTGCCCTCATCGCCTTCCATAAAATCAAAAAATAAATATTAACATGTGTGTCATGTTGTATGAACCTCCTGAATCCATAATCCACAATCCAATCTAGTAGAGCCTCTACACTCATCACCATAATTACCTTAGAACCATTATAAAACGAACCGCTAGAGCATGACTGGTCATCTTTCTTGACATAGCTAGTTGACTTCTTGTAATTAGTCTTCGGACAATTTGTCTTCAAGTGATTCTCATATTGGAAAATATAGAACTTGAGTCTTCCACCTCGAGACTTTGATCTTGACTTTCCGTTTGACTGACGCGAATCCCAGCGGTTAGTTCTTCCCCTCACGTATAACCCTTCACCATTATCCCCATTCGCCTTAGACCTTTCTTTTTTGGGTAACCATAATTCTTCGCTTTTGGCCAACAACCACTACATAGATTCAAACCAGGTAATGCCCTCCATTTTCAGAAGGTTTGCGTGGCCACTTAAAGTTGTTTACACCTAGCAAGAATTGAACTTGAGACCTCACACATTTTAAAGTGATAGTCACAAGTCCCCTTGCAACAAGTCCACCCGTCGCTTTAGAACTTTCATTGATTTCCTTTCAATTTAGTATGGCCATCACATCCTTCAAAGTCAAAGCTTCCCGCCCAAAAAGTAAGGTATCCACAAAGTGTTCGTATGGTGCTAGTAAAGAATTGATTAATAATAAAGCAAGATCTTATGGGTGTCCATGATACTGAATCGGAACCGAAACCTCAAAAACCGATAACTGATAATAAGGAAAATATGGAACCGAGATCCGTCCCAAGTTCTTCGGTTCGGTTATGATATGGGAATTTTGTTAATTCTCGACGAGAACCATTATGTTTAAATAATTCAATTTTTTATTTTTCAATCATTCATAAAGGACATACTATAACAATACAAACACGCACAAGAAGGTTTTTAACAATGCAAATCGTTCAGATTGAGATTGACGTACTTTCTCATTCGACAATTTTGAATGAAGGTTTGAAGAAACAGTAATTTTGCCAGAAGATTTCAACTGGTTCTTATGTATATTGCTTTTGTATAATTGTTAATTTGGGCCTTTCAATTTTAATTAAAACACATTTTGGGGGTATAATGAAATGGGGGTTAGTGTGTTAATGAGAAGTGAGAAAAAACTTAATCTATTAGAAAAAAAAGTTAGCCGCCTTTATGTGCAATAAAAAAAGTTGAGTACTCTGATTGGAAGCAAAGTGAGAGTGAAAGCAAAGTTGAGTACCTTGATTGGAAGCAAAGTTGAGTACCTTGATTGGAAGCAAAGTGGTATCCACTGTTTGAGTTCATATTCACAATATTCTATGCCTTTTTGTATATATTCGTCGACAATAGTATCTTCAATTTTGGCTCGCTCTTCACTTTCAAGAGGATATTTCTGATTAAATTCGTAAGATGTTCTCACATAAAACTCGATTCCAAGTTTTTTGGTAATCATTGGCAATGAATAATCATCCCGTATTTCTAATGAAAAATCTGGGATTTGTGGTGGCGTTGCAGCCACAAGCCCAGGTAAAGCCAGAAGTATCACATTCATAAACAAACAGGTTATTACGAAACACCTCTAACTTAGGGAACAACACTCATCAATCATCATCATATGGAACCATGACAATCCTAGGGAAAGAAAATGTCAATTTGAATGTTAACGTAAAAATGGCATATATGCAAGAATTTGAACTACGGTATTAACTATGTAACACGATTAGCTACACTAATTCAGTAAGTATTTGATTATTTAGTTTGCAGTTTAGTTCTTGCGTATCAGTGTAACTAATAGGTAGACGGGTTATGTACATTTGGTGAAACTAGTTGGAGTGTAGGTTTTACGAGTTAAAGCTTGTAAGATCAGCTATAACTAAGAACTTACACTACCTAGAACTAACGAATGCGAAAAGACATAAAAGAACATACACAAACTGATATTGTATTAATTTCACTTCTATTTTATAGGCGTTAACCTAATTAACCATTTTAAAAGCATCTATGCCCTTTAAAAGCTACTTCAAGTAGCTTATAAAAAAAGCTTCTGGATTCGACAAACTCCTATAAATTATGCTAACTTATTTTAAAAGTTCAAACCCTAATTCTGATGTTTTATTTGTGTCCCTTCAACCCAGAACCCTCATTACCTTCTTCAAGATAGAAACTACAAACTATTTTTAACGTTTTAATTAGATTTTTATAGAGATGAAAACTGTTGGAATTTAACAATCAAGTTAACCAATTTAACTCTTACGAGTACGCAGCGGATAGATCAAGTCTAGCATATATAATTAACATACATTAAACACAATAAGGGACATGAAAAATAAATAGAGACATACCCTTGAAGTCACCAGCAAGTAATTAAAACCGAGAACAAGAAACTAGTGACTAAGTGGTCACCTCTAAGAGTGCTCACACAAACACGTCCAACAAATACGCACGGATGCTAGTCCAAACCTCACGTGTATCCCGTAAAACCCTTGTAACACAATATCTACTGAAGTCAAACCCCAAAAACCCCTCTATGCTTCTGGACCGAATTTCAGTTTAAAGGAAATAGGGTTTCCTGAAATTCGGTTGTACCGAAATTAAACAGAACCAACCGAAAATGAACACCACCAATCCTAGATCGAATCTCACTATTGTCACACCTTGACAATATGTAAACCAAAGTAATAAACCACCTGGATCAGCCTTGGATCAAACCACAAATCAAAGACCTTTAAATGGATCAACCGAATTAGAGCAAGAGCCGAAACCCCAAACCTGTTGTGAACCTTGTGGGATCGAATCACACTTTGATATCCCTATTTAGGACAACCGAAAATCAACAAATGTGAAAAGGGTTAACCGAAAATGATCTAAACCCTAATTGGGCTTTGTTAGATCGGCTGTTTAAAGGAGGAGATATGGAAAACTATTTTTTGAGTTTGTAAAGAGTTGTGTGTCGTATCAATGAGCTTAGTGTGAGGGGTATTTATAGTTTCCAAACACTAATCATGATAAGTATGTAAAACAAATCTTTTATACTTATCACAACTCTTTCTTTCCTCCTTATCTCATTAAAATGAACCTAGACACTTTATAGAATACTCTATGGCCGGCTAATCCCATAGGCATCCATAGAGTTTCGTGTCTTGTCATTTTAGTCCTTCGGTTTACAATTTAGAAACTTTTGTGAAGTTAAAAACGTATTCTATGTATTTAACGCGTGTGCCCCTAATAGGCTCACACATTTCTAGTTGTGTATTGCTAATCCAACTACCATATAATCCAACAGCTCCCACTTGGGAGTTGGAGTAGCAGACAACCCATACGCTAACGACAAAAACGTCTAGCAACACTCACATTCGTTTTTAAAACTAGAAATGTCTGAGATCAAGTTTCATAAACATTCTCAATAGCATGGTTATGTATCTCTTGCTATAATCATTCCTTTGTTCAAATACCGTTAAACCATGGATATGGATCCTAACTCATTCCATATAGTTTAACCATTTAGATTCTCGTTATAGAACTTAATGCAGATATACCAAATGTAATCAAGGATCTTCTTGAGCTACCTTTTGGGCACGGCCATGCAATTATCTGATTAATTCTGGAAAGGCGCCAATGGTATCATACAACATATCAAGTGGAGGAACAAATTCTTTGTTGAATACAAGTGTTGTGAATGCTGCTTCACATCACTTTTAATAATAGCCTTTATAACTACCATTTTCAGGTTAGCATTTGACTTAGAATTAAAAAGTGATATTCACACATACCAGAACTTGTTTGTATTCTCAAGTCTAAAAATGACTTAACTAACCATATTCGAAATCTTACTCATGACAGCGGATCCAAAAGTAAAATTCGAAGGTTGGGGTGTCCAATATGCATCCCTTGTGAATAACATATGAGTTTGGCGGGAACCGTCCATATATTCAAAGAATATAACCAACACTCACATTTGCCTTATGTAACAATACTCCTATATTGTTAACCAACAATGGACATATTTAGAATGATAAATCATTCAAGGATTAAACATGCAAATATATGATAACATTTATTATATGACTGAATAACAAATACCAAGTATCTTTATTCATCAGAAAATAAAAATTGTCTTACATAACAATTATCCAAATACTAAAACAGATATGCATACAACTAATAGCAAGTTGAAGTCCAATGTTTCCAACATTCTCAACTATTTCTTTACAAGACTGCTAAATAGTTATCTAAGTAAACTTTCCGAATACTTGTTTCAAATTCACAAATTTGTGAAGGATTTGAATGCTATGATGAGTGTTGTATGTATATTTCATACCATTGCAAGAATCATAGTATGAAACTGTGACAGTACCTTTTATGAGGTATTTAGAGTCAACAACATACCTATGATGAAATCCTACTATAACTAGAATTGATTATTCTCTAGCATCATGTGTACACAAACAACATTATGTCTTATAATTCATAAACATTTATTTTAACAATTATCTAAATCACTCTTAATTAGATACTGTTGTTATCAGTCATCTAAACACTCTCAATTAGATATTGTTGTTGTTAACTCATCTTGCTCTCAAGAAAAAGTAACAACCAGTCTCACACACAATATAATATATATACATAATGAAACATGAGAGAGCGCTGTTCTACGGACAAATGATCAAACTTATGCAACATGAGAGAGTGCTATTCTACGGACACTATTACTACTTAAGGCCAAGACATGAATTCATTGCCTTGTAACCTACAAGGCATTAACAACAATTCATTGCTTTAAATGCATGTTCTTATGCAAAATTAACCGACATCGGATTCCAACATATACTTAAGGTTGATTTGCGCGTCATGCACACCAAGATTGGTTACACATATCCATATTAAGTAGTTATACCGAAATAGATTAAATATCAAGGCAACAAGCATAAAACAAACTTGTATCTAAACCGCATAATATATAACATACATGCAAATGTTCATTACCATATATCCCAGTGTTCCGATTATTACTTTATTGTATAAAAGGAAACACTGAAGGCAAAATTAATGTAATCATTTGTCATTGTTCTTACCCGCCCAATTATGACCACATAATAAACCGTATTCTCTTTTCCGCACATTCTTGTAGTTTCATCCAAGAAAAACAAAAACATTTGGAAATTTCAAATTCTTGTCAGATATCGCATTAGTCTTGTAATTCAAAAAACTAGAAACATGCAAGGATGATATACATAACTGTAAAAATACCATGTTATCAGACCCCACATACTAATTAATCATATGTGTGCCATGCAATTTATTTTTATTGTTATAGTTAAATAAAGATGAGGGAAATTGTGTACCAGTGCAGTAATTATATATATGATACAGTAGAACGGAGTCCATTGTTTCATTGTATTTTGCAACACTTTCTGACAAAGTCCATCAAAATTACTACAGAAAATTATCCGATTCCCAATACTTGAACGCTTCCCAGATCTGATGTCACATGGCCTTCCTTCAAAAGTAACTCATTATCACCTCATATTTTACTGTTTGGTGAAAGACCAATAAATCTCAATACATTGATTGTCTTTTAAGGATTGTATCTTTTCATTCATAGTTCTAAGATATTTATCAGATTCAAGATGTGATAATTCATCTTATTAGTTAGCAGGTTAATTATGTCCCTTTAACTAATATTCCTCAGCATTGATATGAAAATATCTACCCAGTATTGAGGCATACTTATGATTTATTGAATGAGAGTTACAAGTATACTTTGTTCAACCACCAAAAACAAAACTCCTTTTTCTATGTTATAACCTTAGTATGATATCAGCAAGTGAATTCAGAAGGTTATGTATTTTGTACTTGAATATCTTCAAGATCTATAGATGCTCTCACTTACTTTTATAAGAAGAGATGTTTCTCTAAATACTAAGTATTTAAGCAACAACAAATTGTTCTTAATAGCTCCATTGTGTATTGTGATTGGTTTATGAAGATTCCACGAGGGGATTGATGAACCTGAAGTCCTAGGAAGAACTTCATTTCACCCATCATTAACATTTCAAAGTTATCTTTCATTAGTTTTGCAAATCTGTGAGAGAAAACTGGATTTGTTGAACCAAATATAATGTCATCGACATATATTTGAACTAATAAAATGTCATCCCCGTGTCTTCGTGTAAACAGTGTTGGATCAACAATACCTTTTGTGAAATGATGTTTAATCAAAAAGGAGGAAAGCTTGTCATACCATGCTCGAGGGGTTTGTTTGAGACCATACAAAGGTTTTTTAAAACGATAGACGTGGTTAGGAAAGTCTGGGTCTACAAATCGGTCTGGCTGACTTATAAAAACGTCTTCTTTCACTGGACCATTGAGGAATGCAGTCTTCACATCCATATGATATATTGTAAAGTTCTTGTGAGCTGCTTAAGCCACGAACATTCGAACAGCTTCTAGTCGTGCTACTTGAGCAAACGACTCCTCAAAGTTTATTCCTTCTTGTTGACTATAACCCTTAGTAACAAGACGCAATTTATTCCGAATAACAAAACGTGATTTATTCCGAATAACCATATTTTTAGCATTTGTCTTGTTTTTCCAAAGCCATTTTACCTTGATTACATTTCTGCCAGCAGGTAGTTCAGCAAGTTCTCACACATCTAATCGTCTGAACTGATTGAGTTCATCTTGCATTGATTCAATCCAGCTATGATTAAGCATAGCTTCCTTGATGTTTTCAAGTTCAATAGAACTCACTGTGAGTGCGTATAAACATAACTCTGCATTGGTTCAGAGTCTACTTCTTGTTGTCACTGGCTTGGAAGGGTCACCAATCAATCGTTAAATTGGATGAATCTTAGTCCATTTATGAGTGTAGCGATGTTGTTGGTGGAACTCGTGCGTGTTTGATGGGTCCTGATAGATTGAAGATGACTCAGCTTCTTCAAACTCAGGAGTTTCAAAAGAATGCATGATAGTATTCCCATTAAGTTCTGCAACGTCTTTTTGAATTTGTTCATCAGAATGATTATCTAAGACTGGAGTTGATGATTCTTGTGTAATTTGTTCTTATGATGAGGTTACTATTGGCGGGGCATCATTATCTTCAACAATGATTGAAGAAGATGATGGAGTGATATTTGCTTAATTGTATATTAAATTACCAGGGATTTTTGCCAAATAAATGCCAAAAGAATAGAAAATGTGTGCTTTTGTGTCCAATTGTGCAGGTAAGGATTGAAAAGACAAAAAGAAGCAAAAACGATCAAAAACCGACAAGAAACGAGAAAAAGACAAAGAGTAAAGAGCAAGACAAAGAATCCAGCCGGAGATCACAGCCGGATCAGCCCGACACGGTCAAACTCAGTCAAAGATGGAAATAAAGGAAGTCAAAAGCCAAATTACAAGTCAAGGGGCCATTGTTGTTAAGTGTTCAAAGTTTAAAAAGCTTATTTGAAGATTTAAAGCTCAAGGACTAAGTTTGCCAAATGTTGAAAGTATCTTTATTAAGAAGAAAAGAGAAGTACACAACAACAAGGGCCGAACTTGCAATTATCAAATCTCTTTTAACACTAGAAAGGGGCGGCTACAACTACAAGGACGATTTATGCCAACTCTCCATACTTTTAAACAAATAAGCCGGCTAAAACGCAACTAACCAACAGCCTTAACAACTTTTCCCGCCCAAAAGTTACACAACCCAAATCGCGTGTTTACCCTCCCCCGCTCCCTTTTAAACACTCAAATCGTTTATAAACTCTTCCCCAATCATAATAAACCACGTGGCATTCAATCATTGGCCAAGACACCTCATCACTCCATCAAACGGCCACAAATAAGCTCAAATGATCAAACGGCTGTGATTTAAAGGAACTCCCTAGAATCTCTTCCCTCTCCTCACCTCTTCTCTATAAATAGTAGCTTAAGAGTTCATTTTTCAGTGTTAAGTTTTCTGTTTTTATCATTTACTTTGTAATTTTTCAGTTTTTAAGCAAATTAAGCTCTCATTTTAAGCATTTAAGCTTTTTAATTCTTGTAAACATTTCCTTTCACTTGTACTTATCAATTTTATCAATATCAATCTACTTTTAAAGCGTTTGTGTTCTTTGATTTAAATTTCAAATCGTTTTTTGATCAATAAGCTCTAAATAAGCTAAGTGAGCTTATTGATCCTCATAAGCTCAATATTAGTTTAATGTTGCTCACTAAGCTTTAATTTACTTATTCTTACCTATTCACATTAAAAAAACATGATCACTTGATACTTTTGAGTTCAATTTGGGAGGACAAATGCAAATAAGCTGAAATCTAGCTTATATTGGTTTAGAGACTTTGGAAGTCACTTAGGATAACAAATTTGAGCCACTCACTCTACTAGAGTGGCTCTAGTGCTGAGACAACACCATTACAGGTTCTATTTTTGCAAATTCAATTTATCATATTTTTAGCTTATTGCAAATTTCTTTCTTCTATGAATTCTAAAGCTCAATCTTGTGTCACTTAGCTAGAACAGCTCATAGAGGTATTAGTTTTAAGTTTACTTAGGTTAAAATCAAGTTAGTGTCCTAATTTCACATTCTGTCATAAAACTAGTAGTTTAAGCTCATAGAGTAACCAGCCTATTCTCCCTAATAAGCTAGGTGTTTAAGAGTTCAAATAGTTTAAGTATGTTAATCTAAGTAGAAGTAGATAAAAATTTTTTAGCTGAATTAGTTTTTAAACAAGTTTTAAATCCAATTTGTTTTGACAGTTTTTTTTAAAGGTGTGTTTGGTTTATACTGTTTTTGACTCTTAAAGTCAAAGAAAACTTGTCATCTTTTTCACACAGCTAAGTATGGTCATTTTATAAGGTTTCACTTAGGTTTCTAGGTTTAGGTTGTTAAAATCAAAAGTTTAGCATTTAAAATCTCTTGCCAGCACCAGGGGAATTTTTTAGTGGAAGTTACTTTAAAATTTGTGAGTTTAAGAGCACATAAGAGACCATAAATAGATAATTCAGTATTAGGTTTTATAAGTAAGTAGGATTCTTAGATTTCTTAGTGTAAAGTTAAGCTTGCATAGTGCACCAGCAAAGCAAAGTGCACATGCAAGCATAGTGCATCAGCAAAGAACCTTCAATTTTCTCTTTGATATTCTTCTATTTTCTATGGAAACCTTGCAAATCTTTTTAGCTAGATGGATTTTAGATAAGTAGGTTAGCATACTTTCAAAATTTCAGCACTTAAAATCCAAAAATAAGCTGTTAAGCTTAGTCAAAAATAAGCTCTCAAAGCTGTTTTCAGGAAACATTGCATTCTTAAGCTTCATTTTCTTTTTAAACTTGTTAAGTATAGGTTAATTTTAGTATAAATCTCCTTTAAGCACATCTTAGGCATAAATAAGCACCTTTTAGTTTTAATTTTCATCAAATATTGAGCTCACAATAAGCAAAAATTCAAAAAGTTTGGCAAACTCATACTTTCTGTGAACAGATTCTTATTGCTTATTTTGTAGCTTATCCTTTGGTCTAAAGTCCAAAGAGCTTTTGTTAAAGTTGTTTAGATTAAGCTAATAAGCAACTTTGTAGTTTTAAGTTTTTGCTAATTCTCAAAATTTAATAAGCCAAAAATAAGCTCAAGTGTAGGGTCTGTTTTGTTCTTTTCTCAAACCTCAGGGGTACCCGTTTTCACTATTATGTAAATTTTCCAAACTTAGCCCGCCTACCCTATACTTTCCTTTAGTTCATTTTCTACCCTGTTCTTCTTAATAAATAAAATAGTTTTAACATTTTAGTTTATATTTTATAAATTTAGGGTTCTTAGTTTTAATTGAACAAATTAAGGTTCAATTGATTGTTAAAATTTGGGGCTTTTCATACTAGTAAATTTCTGCACCTTTATAGTTTATAAAAATCATTTTTCCATATTTTTCTCATTAAATTTGTATTTTCTAGAAATTAAAATAGATTTTAGTAATTTCTTTTTCTTAGATAAATCATAAAAAATAGAAAAAATAGTTGAAAAAATTAAAATTCTTTTTTGCATTAATTTTCATTGTAATCTAGTATTTTGAAAATAAAAGAAAAATTTTAGTGTTAATTTTTAGAAAAAGTTTATATTTTGATAAATCATTAAATTTAGAAAAATCATAAAAAAATTCAAAAATACATTAAAAAATTCCATTCTTTTTCTAAAAATTTTCATTGTAAATTTGTGATTTTTTAGGTTATAAATTTTGTTTTAGAGTGGTGTTTAGTTTTTAAATTTCAGTTTTAGCTCGCGATTTACGTTCCGTGCATTTAAATTTCGCGCTAGTTAATTGTTTCTTTAATTCTTGCTATTACATTTTGTAGTTTAATCAAAAATTCAAAAATTCCTTTATCATTCTTAGCTCGATTCCGAATATTCCTAAATTCTCAATCACGATTTCGTTGGCGGACACGACCCCACGTGGATAAGTACTTCCCGGATAAAAATATACGAATTGTGTTTTCTTTTGTGAGATTTTTACCTCTATATTTCTCTTGATTGAGAAGTATTTTGGAAAGAATTCTTACGGGGTTAATTAATTAATTATTCGTGTATAAAATTTGACCGCAACCCAAATTTTGGGCCGTTGCCGGGGACAGTCCGTGAACGATTGTTGAAGAGTATTCGTTTGAAGTAGAGTTTGAGATCCTTCATTGGAACCAGTTATTGTGATATATTTTTCAAAAAAAAAAAAAAAATATTAAAAAGTTCATTATTCGAATTCTATCGAATTAAGTAATAAATATGATTCAATAAACATTTGGATAAAGTATCCATCTTAAAACCATTCCAATTATACAACAAAAACAAATCGTGGAAGTACTTGCCGAGGTACAGACGACCTTTAAGTTTACAAGCTATAAGGTGAGTTTAAGGGAAAGTCGATAGCTACTCTCTAAGCAGTCATTCAGGCTCGCTAAGCTTTTCCGATTCACTTGTGTGTATCTTAGGAGACTTATCGTGAAGCTTGTAATAAGCGATTACAAAAATATTTTTGTTTTCATTCTTAATAAAAAACTAAAAAAAATTTGTAAATTTCTCCTCAAAAATAAACTTCTTAATCTCAAATTCTTCTACTCTCTTTTTTCACTTAGTGACATGCGCACTCGCTCCTCTTTGGATTATACTATTCCAAGAAGAAGTTAATTGTCGACGGATCTGACACCGTACAAGAGCAATCCCTCTCAATATGGATCCTATTCAATGGCCGACGATCCGACCTATGGCTGCCCTATGATTACGAGAAACTCCATTTGCTTTCCCACGGGGGGGTTTGAAAGTGCTCTCTATAGTTGTACGATAATTAATGCTCAAAACTTTGAACTAAAATCCTCCCTCCCCACAATATTTTGGTTCAAAAACCGAATTTTTCGAGGAGGTAATGATGAGGAGCCTCATGCTCACATTCGTCATTTCGAGAGCATTACAAACAATCAAAGGTACCCGGATGTACCTAACACCACCATCAAACTTCTTCTCTTTCCATTTTCACTTGATGGGGTAGCCAAAACGTGGCTAGAAAAAGAACCCCCAAAATTCCATTCTCACATGGGATGACTTAGTTTCTAAGTTCATTACATCTTTGTCTTCCCACCTTTCCGAAAACACCAATCTTCGAGAACAAAATTACGAAATTTTAGTCAAATTGCTACAAGAATCTTCTCCGAAGCTTTGGGAGAGTTTCAAGGAACTTCTTAGGGAAGTGTCCTCACCATGGTTTTTCACTCATGCACCAATTAGACACATTCTATAATTCCTTGAGCTATAATGATCAAGATTCTCTTAATTCTGCTGCCGGAGGCAATTTTCTCTACAAAAGTCCAAACGAAGGGCTACTAATCATAGAAAACAAAGCCAAAGTTAGATGTTCACGGAACCGTGTATCGAGGTGAGTACGATATGCTCTCCAACTTCATTATAATTCATTCATCTAACTTTGAGTTCCAACAAATGGCAGCAGCATTAGAGGATAAGATGACCTTAACCTTTAGGAATGAAATGACTGAGATGAAAAAACATGATGTATGCTTTTGTGCTACTCCCGTTCGATTCAAAGCGGTTTGTGGATTTAAGGTGTACCACTTTGTGGTATAATCATAGTTTCTTTATATGTGCCCAATGACTAGGGAGGTTACGAATCCCCGGTTTATCATGATATTATACAACATAATTTTCAACAAACCGCTTCGGTTGGTAATTTTGTTCAAAATGGAAATTCGGCTACCGTATATCCCAATTTAGCAAAACAATAATCAATCCACCTGGTTTTCCTTCAAACAAGGTAAACCCATCCAATCAAGGGAATATTCCATCTTACAAATGGTACCTTACAAATATCCACCACAAAATTCTCAAATTGTGCTTGCTAATCATTGGTTAATTTCAAGGGGAAAACCAACCGAGAGGTAGTATGCAGGCTATGTGAAATCATTATTACCTATTTGAAAAGCTGAAATTAGGAGTGAAGTTCAAGCTTCTTTACAAAAACCTAAATCAACTATTTAAAAGGTGAAATCAAGATGAGTTGAAACTCAAATTATCTTTTCGTGAATCAACATTTGATTTCCAAAACAATTTTGCAAAACATTTTGAGTGGTTTCTTCCAAAAAACCAAACGTCAGCCTTCAACTTCAACTTCAACTTCATATAGTACTTTTACGACCTTTCCAGAGTAGTCAATACAATCAACAAACCCAAGGGTGTGAAGTTCGAGCCATTACGACTTACGAAAGCGACTTTTTAACCAAACCGGTCGCCACAATTCCACCACCTCTTTATGATGAGAATGAACCTTTGATTGAAAAGGAAAAACCGAGGTGACCAAGGATAAGGTGCTACCGAGCACCAAAAACATCCAACCTCCGGTTATCCAAAAATTCACGATCGGTTAAACCGCTGCAGTATATTGAGCAGTCCAAATTTCTCCTCGAGCCTTCTTCTGCTCAAGTGAATAATTCTCAATCAATCAAAACGAATCCTTTAAGAGAACCGTCTTCCATATCCTTTAGAGTAGAGGTGAAAAGAAAGATTCAAATGACAAAGTGCACAATTCAAAAGTTTGGGAAATGTTCAAAAAGATTTCATGTGGGACATTACTTTGGCAGATGCTTTGATTTTATGCCTAAGTACCAGAAGATGTAAAAAGGCTTAGCTGACAAACAAAGATAAGGTGATTAAATAGCAAAAGACACAAATGAATGCTAATTGCTCTGGCGGTCCATTCCAAAAAGCTTCCCGAAAAGCTTGGTGACCCGGGTCGATTTTCATTTCCTTGTGGTTTTGGGGTAGTTTGATAATTCACTTTGCTCTAGAGGTCATAGGTGCAAGTATCCAATATCATGCTCTTGTCTATCTGGAGAAACTTGGACTTCGCTGAAACCTAACAAGTACTAGAAGGTTCTAGGAATTAGCTGCGACGAACAATTTAAATCCTCTTGGGATTAGCCTGAAATGTGTTTGTAAATGCTTATGTTCGTAAAGGGTAGAGAGAATTCTACTTCCCAGTCGATTTTGTGAATTCTACGACTTTGTTGCAGACCCTCGTGTTCCTTTGCTACTTGGTAGACCTTTCTTAAGAACGCAAGGGTCTTAATGTTTTGTTCCGGGGAGAAGTTAGTGATAAGGGATGGTTTGGAAGAAAGAATAGTGTTTAAACCGGATAGGTAGTCAAGATAATGAGTTCAATCCATATGTGGATGCTTATGAGACCAGTTCAAAAGATGTTTGTGAACCTGAATGTAATGATGATTCCAATACATCTGATATTGTTGTTGATTTTGACTCTCTTCTAGGGGATATTATTAAACAAATGGAAGAAACTTAAGGGAAATTTCTGACTCAGTTGCTAGAAGAAGGGATTCTCCTTGTTTTGCAAAATTGAAGATAAGTGGTAAAATCACTAGCCAAGAAAAAGTTATTCCATTCTCAGAATAAAAGCTTCCATAAGTGCAATTTCACACATATTTCCAAACAATAATCTTGAGACTCTTTCACAATGGGAATAAGGGATCTTAAATGTATTAAAAAACAAAGAATTTTGACAAGAGATTGCTCATTCCAATCCCAAAAGGTCCACAAAATTGGAAAAAGATTGTATTTTCCTTTTGTGATGATTTCAAAGCTTCAAGAATTTTGCAAAACCCTCTCTTTGAGAACAAGATGACTTTTCCTTCTAGAAATGACGAGTCAATTCTTAGGAGGAAACTCTTAGAGTTATATTGACCCTTCTTTTTGAAGATAACGAGAAAGCATTTCTAATGAGGGCATCTAGAATAATTTCTCCTAAGATTGATGTTAAACCATTGTGTACTTCTTTTGCCCCTAAGTGGAATTTTGCTAGAAAATGGGCAACAAGTGAGTTTGTAAAAGATAATGTTGAGGTTAATCATGAAGTTTTTAAAAATGATAGTGAAAATAGTTTGGGGATTCATGATGATAAGGAAGAGGAAATTGCCTTCCTAGATAGTTTACTTGAAGATGAAAATTTCTTTGAAATGAATGATAAAAAGGTTGGAATCTTTTCGAAAGTTAAGACAAAGAAGATTTTGAAACAAAGTGAACTGAGAAAAAGAAAGAGTTTACAAGTTTTTCATCCCGACATTGAATTACTTGACCATTTGCAGACTACCTCTTATGTCGGGTAATACATGATTATGTGTTTTATGAGAATTTTAATCTTGTGGATATTTGTTATTACCCATGGATACATTCAGGAAAAGATTTTTGATCGGGATTTATCATTTTGAAATAAGGAATGTTTTAATGACAAGAGTTCAAAACAGAGTTAGCTCCATCTAAAACTCTTTTGACTCTTGATGTTTTTGACTCACCCCACCCACCCTTAATGGACTTTCATGTTACCAAATAGCATTTTTCGGGTTCACATTTTCAATCTTGAAATTCTTTTCTAAAAAGTTTTATGAACGGAATCCCAAAAAATGTCTTTGGTCATATCTTTCATCCTTAGTTATGGCGGAGGTTGTCACCTCTTAGATTTCTCTTCACCAGTGATATTATCCACCATAAAACCTAGTTTGGGGAGAAGGAGTCAAGCGATTGGGGATACTCTATAATAAACTAGCGCTTCGTGGAGGAACCCCATGCTTTTCCTTTTATATTTATTTTCTTTTCTATTTCTTTGCTTACCTAAGGACAAAATATATTTTCGGGGGCGGGTATAGCTTGTACTCAGTTAACAAAACTAAAGCCGTTTTTTGAGATGTTTTTGGCTAACAATGTACAAGATGGAGAGGTGCTTGTCTTTTTCGTCTCTTGTTGGTTCTGTTTGTGATTTTTTGTCTAGGTTTTCCGGATTTGGAAGTCTTTTCATGGTTCCTATTTGTGGAGAGGACAAGCAATTCCTGCAATTTCCTTGATGGTCTTCCATCTTCTCTTCATAAATATGGTAATCTCTTATTCCTTTCTTTATCGATTTAACATCTATTCTTTGGCAAGACCATTTGAATATTTTTGTTAAAGATTTCCTCTTTGACCATTATTTTTAAACTTTGATGGACAAAGTTTTCATTTTTTAGTTTGGGGAATGCGTTCTTCGATATGGGTCTTGCACTTCACGCAACTTGATTTAAATCTTTTTGAATTCCTTTTTACTGAAAAAAGTGAGATATTTTAATTTTGTGCTTACAATGAAAAGCTCAAAAGAAGCCTTAGTTTTGGAAAAACACACCTTCTTTTTGGTAGTCGTTGGTGAGAAATAGAAGATGTTAATTTTGAACTTGACCGGTGTTAGTGAAAATGCCCCTAGCTAGTCTTTAAAACCTACCTTTTGTAGGGCCAAGCTTTCACAAATCCTATTGCTTTGGATTTTAAAATGTGAAGAACAAGAAATGATGTAGTTAAATATAAGTGTATTTGTTTAAGCAAGGTTTATTTGGAAAACCTAAAGCTTATATGAATGATTGTGTCTTTTTACTCCATATGCTCTTAACACACTTAATTCATACGTGCTCTTTTTAATTTACTTTAGATCAACAATGTCTTTAGAAAAAGTCTTACATTTTGAAAAAGAATCATTTTAATATGTAAGTAAGATTTTTGGTCTTCAAATTTATAAGTTGCTTTTCTAAAAGGAATATTTTTCCATTTCCTTCAAAAGATAAATTTAAAAAGAATGCCCAATTGAATCAGCATTTCTTGCAAAAAGCATTATTTTTCGATGCAATGAAGCATTCGCCAAAAATAGAATACAAAAGCTATATGTAGTTTTTAATCGTTGGGTATCATGTTGAGTGAAAGACTCGGATGGGGTCGCAACTAAGGGATTTAAAACTTGTACGTAGGATCAGTTCGTAGGCCATTCATCACTAGGGAGCTGCGGCCTAGGTGATGATTGCAACTAAGGGGACTTTGGATTCTAAGCTTAGGTAGGAACAAGGTGATGTCGCGATAATCACAACCGGTTAGAGCGGAGTGGGGTTCGAACTAAGAACACGGTTGTTGTTGCGATTATCCTATTTGGAGAAAGGCCTAAGTAGGGGTTCGAAAAACTAAAGAACAACATTCCTATTGCAAGAAAAAAATAATTTATTAGTACGTGTAAATAAAAGAATGGGTTAAAAAATTTCATTTTCTCAAATCAATTATAAGTTTTGTTTCCTAATTTTTTTAGCTTTGAGTCGGAGGTTATCTTATGTTATTACATTTGAGCTCACAAGGCTATTGTAAAGCTTGATGAATTTCAACTATGAAGATAAATTTGATCTTATGGTTGAGTTAAAAAGATGTGGCTCACATCTTAATCATTAATTTATTCCGGGACGTGAAAAAGTTCACAATGTTATAAGATAAGAGTTAATCATTTAGGGATTATATTGACAAGGATCTTGTTTATTAGCTTTGTTTAGACTTAGTGAAAGTCATGGATGATCAAATTTTCCTCTTTTGTGCTATATTAATTGGGAGTAGCTTATTTCAATGAGCCTAAAAGTTGCAAGTTGGCAATGAATGCCATTAACGTGTTTCCAAGAGATTAAAAATGATGAGAAAAGCGAAGTTGTTTAAGGGTAGTTCATTAAAGGTTCTAAAACAGGGCATTTTGGAAAACTTCTTCGTTACAAAGTTGTACACCTCATAAATTGCCGTGAGGGACACGCAATCTTTAGTTAGGGAATTTTGATATTTGCTTAATTGTATACTAATTTACCCGGGATTTTGCCAAATAAAAGCCAATAAAATGCCAAAAAGAATAGAAAATGTGTGCTTTTGTGTCTTATTGTGCAGGTAAGGATTGAAAAGACAAAAAGAAGCAAAAACGATCAAAAACCGACAAGAAATAAGAAAAAGACAAAGAGTCAAGAGCAAGACAAAGAGATCAGCCAGAAATCACAGCCGGATCAGCCCGACACAGTCAAACTCAGTCAAAGAAAGAAACAAAAAAAGTCAAAGACCCAAATTACAAGTCAAGGGGCCATTGTTGTCAAGTGTTCAAAGTTTAAAGGCTATTTTGAAGTTTTGAAGTCTCAAGGACCAAAGTTGCCAAAAGAAAAAAAATACTTTATTAAGAAGAAAAGAGAAGAAAACAACACAAGGGCCAGTATTGTCAAGCTTCAAACTTGTTTATAACTACAAATGGCGGTACAAGGTGCAAGGGCTTGTTATGTCATTATTCCAAACTTTTAAACAAACAACCCGGCTAAAACGCAACAACCTAACAGACCTTAACCAACTTTCCCGCCAAAATTCCAACAATCCCAAATCGCGTTTTCACCTCACCCCGCTCCCTTTTTCTCTTATAAAATCGTTCATACACCTCTCCCAATCAACATGGAACACGTGGCAGCAATCTATTGGCCATGACACCTCATCAATTGATCAAACGGCCACAAATCACTTCAAAAAGATCGATGGTTGTGATTGAAAGGAAGCCCCTAGAATCTCTTCCCTCTCCTCACCTCTTCTCTATAAATAGAAGCTAGGAGTTCATTTTTAGAGGGTGAATTTTCAGTTTTAAGCATTTACTTTGTAATTTTCCGTTTTTTAAGCAAATTAAGCTTTCATTTTAAGCACTTAAGCTTTAAACTCTTGTAATCATTTCTTTTCACTTGTACTCTTTTAATTCAGTAATAAAAGTTGATTTACACCTTTAATACTCTTTCATTTTTCAGTTTGAAGTTGAATTCATCAATAAGCTTTAAATAAGCTCATAAGAGCTTATTACTTTTCATAAGCTCAAATTTAGTTCAATTCCTGTCTTAAGAAATTCCTTTACCATTCTTACTCATTACATTCAATATCATGGATACTTGATAATGTTTTGAGCTCAATTTGAAGGACAAATGAAATAAGCTAAATTTAGATTATTTTGGGTTTTTTAGAGGCAAGGTGCCACCTAGGAACACTGTAGCTGCTACTCTTGGGATAAGCTCTGTGTGAAGTTTCTTCAAAAATAAGGTTCAATTCTCTCATTTCCAAGTTAGAATTTACCTAGTACTACATTTAGCTTATTTCATTTACCTTTGCTTATACTTGAGCTTATTCCTGTTTCATTTAGTTTGAATAGCTGTTAGTTGTGATTGTTATAAGTTTTCTAAACTTTAAAATTCATCTAGACTTCACATTTACATTTCTGTCACAATTAATAGTTTAAGCCTTATAGAGTAAGTGCTTATTTCTCATACATAAGTTAGGCTTTTTACAGTTTAAGTAGTTTTATTAAGTCATAATTAGTTGAAGTGGATATAAGGTTCAAGTTGTTTTAGAGTTTAAATAAGTTTATAAGCTAAAAATAGTTGAGACAGCTTACATAAAGTAGTGTTTGGTATTAGCTTATTTTGATAGTTAAAGTCAATTCCATTTTGTCAAAGTTTCTAAAATAGTTGAGTTAGGTTATTAAACTAGAATTAAATCAGTTTTTAAGAAGTTGAAGTTAGTTTTATAGAAAATAGAGTGTAAAACTCATTGCCAGCACCAGGGCATTTTTTTCAAAACAGAATAGGTTTAAATTTTAAAGTTCTTAAAAAGCATTCACAGTGTAAAGCTTTGCTGAGCTCACTTAGGGACATCTAGGTAAAGGTTAGCTCTAAAATTTTAGCCTGCATTTTAGTCAAATACCAAGTGCACCAGCTGCACATTGCACCAGCAAATGCATATTTCATAGCAGCATAATATTTGCCATTTCTTACTTTGAAATTTTCTTTTAGAATTTTACAAGTCCCTTTAGCTAAGTTGATTTTAGATAAGTAGGTAAGCTTAGTTCCAATATTTCAGCACCAAAGGACCAAAAAATAAGCTTGATAGCTTATAAAGAAAAAGCTAAAAAACTGTTTCATTAAAACCTTGCATTTTTAATCTTCATTTTCTTTCTAAAATTGTTAAACATAGGTTATTCTTAGTTTAGATTCTTTTAATATACATCTTAAGCTTCATCAATCTTCTTTTAGTTTTAATTTTCATCAAGTTTTAAGCTCTTTATAAGCAAAAATCCAAAAATCTTGTTAAAAAAATAAAAGTAGTTTCTGTAACAGTTTTCAAATTGCTTATTTTCTAGCTTATTTAGTGGATAAAAGTGGAATGTGCTTTTGTTAAAGTTGTTAGCATTAAGCTAATAAGCAACTTTGTAGTTTTAAGTTTTTGCTAATTCTCAAAATTTAATAAGCCAAAAATAAGCTCAAGTGATTAGGGTCTGTTTTTGTTCGTTTCTCAACCTCAGGGTACCCACGTTTTCACTATTATTGTAAATTTTCCAAACGTAGGCCCGCATCTTACTCTGTACTTTCCTTTAGTAGTTCACTTCCTACCCTGTCTTTCCTATTTTCTTTTAATTTTTCTTTTTATTATTAAAAATATTAATAGTAATTAGGTTAGAATTTTAATAAATCCAATTAGTTGAAAAATAAAAAGTAGAAATTAGGGCTTTTATTTTTTATAACTTTCTGCACTTAATTAGTTTCTAAAAATTATTTTTCCATATTTTTCTCATTAATTTTGTATTTTCTAGGAATTAAAATAGTTTTTAGTTATTACTTTTTCTTAGATAAATCATAAAAAATCCAAAAATTAATAAAAAATTAAAATTCTTTTTGCATTAATTTTCATTTTAAATCTAGTATTTTTGAAAAATAAAAGAAAAATTTTAGTGTTAATTTTTAGAAAAAGTTTATTTTTGATAAATCATTAAATCTTAGAAAAATCATAAAAAATTCAAAAATACATAAAAAATTCTAATTCTTTTTCCTAAAATTTTCATTTTAAATTTGTGATTTTTAGATATTAAATTTGTTAAAAGTTGTGTTTTAGTTTTTAAATTTCAGTTTTAGCTCGCGTTTAATTCGATTTGTGCATTTAATTTTCGTGCTAGTTAATTGTTTTTCAATTCTTGCTATTACATTTGTAGTGTAATCAACAAATCAAATATCCTTTACTATTCTAAACTCGAATCCGAATCATTCTTAAATTCTCAATTCACGATTTCGTTGGGACACGACCCGAGTTGTACAATACTTCCCGGATAAAAATATACGAATTGTGTTTTCTTTTGTGAGATTTTTACCTTTATATTTCTCTTGGTTGAGAAGTGTTTTGGAAAGAATTCTTACGAGATTATTGCTATTGGTATATAAATTTGATTACTACACACCAAATTTTGGCGCCGTTGCCGGGGAATTCGTGAACGATTGTTGAAGAGTATTCGTCGAAGTAGAGTTTCGAAGATCCTTCCATTGGAAGTTATTTTGCTATATTTTTGAAAAATATAAAAAGTTCATTAATTCGATTCCTATCGAATTAAGTAAAAAAATATTAATAAACATTTGGATACTAGCTATCCATCTTAAACCATTCCAATTAACAACAAAACAAATCGTGAAGTACTTGCGAGGTACGACGGACCTTTAAGTTTACAAACTATAAGGTGAGTTTAAGGGAAAGTGATAGCTATTCTCTAAGCAGTAAAACTAAAGGTGAGTTTAAGGGAAAGTGATAGCTATTCTCTAAGCAGTCATTGCGGCTCGCTAAGCTTTTCCGCTCACTTGTGCGTATTCTTAGAGACTTATCGTGAAGCTTGTAATAATCGATTACCAAAAATATTTTTGTTTTCATTCTTATTAAAAACTAAAAAATTTTAATTCTCCCCAAAAATAATCTTCTTAATCTCAAATTCTTCTTTCTCTTATTTTTCATTAGTGCATGCGCACTCGCTCCTCCTTGGAATATACTATTCCAAGAAGACGTAATAGTCGACGATCTCGACACCGACAAGAGGCAATCCCTCTCAATTTGGATCCGATTCCAATGGCCGACGACCGACCTATGGCCGAGCAACTCCAAGCTCCCACCGGGGGGTTTGAAAGTGCTATAGTTGTACCGATAATTAATGCTCAAAACTTTGAACTCAAATCCTCCCTCATTAATTTGGTCCAAAACCGAATTTTTCGAGGAGGTAATGATGAGGAGCCTCATGCTCATATCCGTCATTTCGAGAGCATTACGAACAATCAAAGGTACCCGGATGTACCTAACACCACCATCAAACTTCTTCTCTTTCCATTTTCACTTGATGGGGTAGCCAAGACTTGGCTAGACAAAGAACCCCCAAATTCCATTCTCACATGGGATGACTTAGTTTCTAAGTTCATCAATTTCTTCTTCCCACCTTCAAAGACCACCAATCTTCGGAACGAAATTACGAATTTTCGTCAAATTGCTCAAGAATCTTTCTCCGAAGCTTGGGAGCGTTTCAAGGAACTTCTTAGGAAGTGTCCTCACCATGGTTTTTCACTAATGCACCAATTAGATACATTCTATAATTCTTTGAGCTATAATGATCAAGATTCTCTTAATTCTGCTGCCGGAGGCAATTTTCTCTACAAAAGTCCAAACGAAGGGCTACAAATCATAGAGAACAAAGCCAAAGTTAGATGTTCACGGAACGCCGTGATGCGAGTGAAGAGTGAGTACGGATGCTCCTCTTTCTAATTCTTCTTCCAATAATTCTTTCGAAATGCAACAAATAGCCGCTTCTCTTGAAGATAAGATGACTATCAAGATGAACAAAATTATGAATGAAATGAAAGCTTTAGTTGTCACTACTCCCGCTCCGATTAAAGCGGTTGAGGAAAGGTGTACCACTTGTGGTAATAATCATAGTTCTAATGTGTGCCCAATGACTAGAGGAGGTTATGAGTACCCGGTTTATCACGATAATTTCCAACAATTTCAACAAACCGCATCGGTTGGTAATTTTGTTCAAAATGGAAATTCCGGGTACCGTGCTCCTAACTTGGCAAACCAAATGAGACCACCAGGCTTTAATCAACCTAATCCACAAGTTTCACCAACTCGATACTTTTTACAACTTATTCTTCAATGTTTGAAAAGCTGCTTCATGCTTGTCACCCCATTCAAAGGCGACTTTAATCTGAGTGAGTTTGGACATTGGCTTAGCAATTTTCGAAAATCCTTCGATGAGTTACTTATTCAAGGTTTGAGGCTTACACAAAAGCGAATGATGCTACTTTGAATAATCTGCAAAAGAATTTGAATGATTTCAAAAAGGAACAACAGATTTTCAAATGAACAAGAAATTTTCAAAATATGTTGCTTAATATGTTTAAAAACAATTGGAATATTATACATCAAGTTCAGGGACCTTACCGAGTAACACGATTCCTAATCCTAGAAATGAATGCAAAGGGATTACCACTCGTAGTGGTGTTGTTCTTGATGGACCTTTACCTCCTATGCCTCCTCCTTTTGTCAATCCGGACAATGAGGTTGGTAAGGAAACCGAGGTGACAAAGGACCAAGTGCAACTTAATAGTTCACAAAGGTACGCAAGAGTCCCAACCTCCGGTTGTTCAAATTAGGGAAAAGGTCCAAAAACAAAGGAAAAGAACGTTGTTGAATCTAGAGTTGCTAATGAAACTTTCAAAGACCAAAACAATTTGCTCTTACCTTCAAGGGTTTGTAAAGGACCAAAAATCGTGAAAGAGATGATATCTTAGCTTCAAAGTTCATAGAAATCTTTCGAGATCTTCATTTTGAACTTAGCTTTGCTGATGCTCTTGTCCACATGCCCAAGTTTGCTTTGATGATCAAAAAGTTGTTAAGTAACAAAGACAAGTTAATTGAAATAACAAAGACACCAATGAATGCTAATTGCTCTGCGGTCATTCTCAAAAAGCTTCCCGAAAAGCTTGGTGACCCGGGTCGATTTCTCATTCCTTGTGATTTTGGGGAGTTTGATAATTACTTGGCTCTAGCGGTATCTTGGTTGCAAGATCATTCTCATGCTCTTGTCTATTTGGAAGAAACGTGGACTTCCTGCCTTTACAAGTACCTAGAATGGTTCTAGAATTAGCCGACCGAACAATTTCTAAACCCCTTGGGATAGCCGAAAATGTGTTCGTGAAGGTCGGAAAATTCTACTTCCCGGTCGATTTTGTGATTTTAGACTTTGTTGCAGACCCCCGAGTTCCTTTGATTTTAGGAAGGCCATTTTTGAGCACAGCTCATGCCTTGATTGATGTTTACGAGGGGGAAATCATTTTGAGACATGATGATTCTGAGTCCGTAAACCGAATGGACCTTATTGATGCAACTTGTGCGGAGTATGCTCCAAAAGTCTTGGACTTTATCAAAAGTGGTGACTCCACTTCCATTATTTTGGACCCTCCACCTTTCACTCCTTTTGAAGGAAGTGAGATGCTTCTTGAACAAGAAATAGAAGAGTTTTTAGAAAGTGATGAATCTTTAGACATGAATTTGCAAGATGATTTTAATAATAAAGATGATGATGTAGTCTACTTAGAATCATTGCTTGAAGTTTTAAATGATGATCCTTTTTCCGAATTTTCTCCTGAAAAGAAAATCAATAATGTTGAATCAGTCAAAACATCGATTGAAGAACCACCCGACCTTGAACTCAAAGATTTGCCTGCTCATCTTGAATATACTTTTCTTGAAAAAGATAAAAAACTACCGGTCATAATTTCTAAGGATTTAAAAGAGGATGAGAAGGTAAAACTTATTGAGGTTCTTAAGGCTCACAAAAGTGCTTTAGCTTGGAAAATCTCCGACATTAAGGGTATTGACCCAAAGTGACCCTTCTTTGCATTTGACCCAAAGTTTTGTACACACAAAATTTTAATGGAGGATGATTACAAACCAGTGGTTCAAATGCAAAGAAGGGTCAACCCTAAAATTCATGAGGTGATTAAGAAAGAGGTCATCAAACTTCTTGATG
>BQNB010056456.1:8688-21542 GCA_026074375.1 Tanacetum coccineum | reverse complement strand
TTTAACCAAAAACTGTTTATTTTTCGTGTTAGGATCATTAAGAATCATTTGTTCTTTGTGATTTTGAAAGCAATATCAAGAGTAATATTATATTCCTTAAGTTTTGCAGACCGTATTCTTAATTCACACAATTATTTGTTTGATTCTTGAAGATCTAAAAGAAAAATATCAAGACTTTTACACTTTCGACAATTATCAACTTCATTCAACGAACGCAAGTAAGTGCACATAATATCACTGGTGATATTTTCTTCTAAGAGTCGATCGTTGTTGATTAAAAGTTGTTTCTTTTCAATATCAAAAGATTTCTTTGCGACAAAACATTGATTAACCTCGTCTTCCATTTGTTCAAAAATATCTTTAATTTCTTTAACCTCTGTAATAAATCCCTTTTCAAAAAGTTTGAAAGTTTCTTTTAGGTTTTTAGAAAATGGTATGACATCTGCTTTAAAAGCACCTTTTATATCCGATTGCTCCTAGCTACCAATCTCATGAGGAGACAATGTAGTTCTTCTCTTGATGTATTCATCGAACTTGGTGAGAAGATCATATGCATTGTTTAAGTTCCTAAGAACTTGACTAGTTGATGGAAGTTTTTTAAGAAAAACTTTAGGTTTTGAAACAGTTACAGGAGGACTTAGTATAGAGACCAATAAAGTTGTTCTGCTGACAATTGTGTTTGTGGAACAAAAATCTCATAAAGTTTTTTTAATTTAGAGTAATCAATCGGTTTAGTATTAACAACAGTTTGTTTTTCAAGCATTTTCAACCGACTCTCTTTAGCAAGTATCAAAGTTTCCTCAGAATCACACACATATATAGGATTATGATCTTTAATCAACATAGTTCCATTATATAATGCAGGTTGTTTTTGTCGAGCTTGAGAAAGTTACAAAGGATTTTGATAACCAAGAGCTGTCTTATGTGTTTCATCATAAATTTTTTGAGGTTTGGTTAGCATATGCATAGTTTGAGTAGATTAACCAACTTTAAAAACAATGTTTTAAAGTTCCTTTTTCGCTTTTTCCAAATCTACAATTTCACTGATGTTCTTTTCATACTTTTTCAACGACTCTTGTTTGAGTGTTTCAAAATTCTCCTTTAGAAAAGCAATGTGATTATTTAAATCCTTTATTTGTGTTTATTGAGAAAAAACTTGTTTTTCAAATTCAGACACTTGTCTTTTACGTTGAGAAATCGAAGTGTATAATTCACGACCTAGATATGCTTCTTGTTCAGAATGACCATCTTTAACTGTATATGCTAAAACTCTGACTCTGTCTTTGTATCGTTCAAGCTCGCTGGTTAATGATTCGTTCATACTTTTTGCATCTTGTTTTACCTTGTTACATTTTTCTACTTGAGATTTCATTTGTTCAATTACAAACAACATCATATCATTCTTTTGTACAGGAGGAGGAACATAGTTATCTTCATCATTTCTGATAGTAAGCATATAATCAGTATAAGATATAACATCGCTGTTACCCTTAAGCTCATCATATGACTCATTATTAGATATGATGTTTTCAATATATCTGAGCTCTTGTATATTAGAATTAAGCATAACAGAATCATAATAGGTGTCATAATGAGGTACCTCAAAGAGTGTGTTAGAATCATAACGAGGTGCAACCGTGTCATCATTGAGAGAACCACCAGGATACAAATTTGCCATGAAGATTGCATTTGCTATAGCTTCGTCATCATAGTCTGAATCATATGCATCAACATGGTCTGCCTTGAAATTTGTTGTAGCTTGTAACTAGAGATCCTTATAGTCATTAGTTTCTTCCAAACTGTTAGCTAAGAAATCCTATTGCTCTTCATCCAAAACAACTCCTGCTTCTTGTGCTTGAGCAAGTAGCATCTTATCCTTAAATCATTCAGAATCTTTCACCTTTTTCCTTGCAGCACACTGCTTAGCCATATGACCTTCACCATACAGTTATAACATCTGATTACCCTTGGTTGATTTACCCCTGTATTTCCAACTGCATTTATAACCCATGCTCCTGAAGCTTGATTATTTCCAGCATTGCCCGTATAACCTTGAGATTGTCTACCTTGAATATTCTAAACCATAACTTGGCCGTTTTGAATTGTAGCTTGAGTTATCAGATTCGACAAAGTTTGAAGTTGGGTATTCGTGGGAGGAAATTTAGAACGGTACATCGAACTCAAAAAGATCATAGCTTTGTTGAGACTGGCTATTGGATCATCTGTTGGAAGAAAGGTTGGTATAGCAAGTCCAGTATCAGGTTGAAATGTTGGTGGTTGTTGAACAACTATAGGTGCATAGCTCTGATGTGGAGGTGACTAAATAAGTTGTTGGGTTATTGGAGTGCTTGATTGGTACTGTTGATATGGTTAATAAACTTTAGATGGTTGAGCTGGATACTATGTTTGATTATAGTTGTATGAAGGAGGTGGGTTGTAGGTATTTGCCAGTAAAGCAAGTAGTTTTGGGAATCGTTGTCACATTTCTCGAACTTCTTTAGCATCTCTTTCATTGTGTTTTAAGAAAGCGTACAACTGATCAAAGGTTATACTGTGAAGATTTCTTGCTTGTTTAGCTGCTGTGACAAACCTACTCCACTCAGGTTGAAGATGATTCACAAACTTTGTGTTGATTTGCATAGGTCTCATAGACATAGGATTCATGTTTATGTCATTGATCAGTTTAGTAAATCTTAGATAATAAGAGTGGATTGATTCTCCAGGCTCAGATGTGAACTTATCAAATTCATCATATAGCATAGACTCACGTTCTTGCTTGGTCATCTCTGTGCCTTCCATAAGTTCTTTGACGCGATCCCATATTTCCTTTGCAGTTTGATAGTGGTTAATGAGAGTGTAGATGTCAACTGGCAATCCAAGAAGAAGTATATTGACACCTTTGATGTCACTTTCATAACGTAGCTTGTCATATCCTTTAAGGTCTTCAAGTCTTTAAGCACGACGGATATCGGTAACGCCATATGTGTCTTTAACAGTAATCTCTGGTAAGAGTTCAACATGACCATTCTTGATTGAGTCTCTTAACATTTCACCATTCTCTTTGCCTCGGGTATATAGCATAATCCGGGTCTTCCAACTATCATACATGCCTTTTTCGAGCATCGAGGGACGGGTTTCAGAACCTGCAGCAATAACGTTTTCTGCCATAGTAGCCATTGTGAATTTGATCGTGTAGTCTTTGTAAGAATTGAAATTTGTAAGGATCGTTTTGACGAGAAGAAGTGTTGTTTTTGTGAAAGTGTTGTCGAAAGATTGTATTTTTAACACGAACCGAGTCAAAAGATTGCAACTTTATCAATTTAGTTTATTAAAAAACCTTAAACTTTAAACCTTTTTAACTTAAATACCCTAATTTTAACCTTAAACCACTTAATTAATTAACCACTAACTTCAAAAAATCATCTTTTTAAAATTAATTACCCACTAAAAAAACCCTAACTCCTTTTTATTAAATTAATAATAAAAATAACCTTTTTAAAACACTTAAAGTACCAAAACCCTAATTTAGAAAAACTAGGATTTAGTTTTCACTTTGTCTCAGTTCGGGTTTGAAAAAATTAGAGGTTCGGTTGGAGTGGTGTAGGCGATTCAGGAGGGTCGGCTAGAGGGAGGTTCGGTTTTGGACTTCTGACCGATCCAGGGGTGGATCGGTTGGGAGGTTCTGACCGAACCTGGTGGTTCGGCTGCAGGTGGTTCGGTTGGAGTCTTCTGACCGATACTCGTGGGTCGGTCACGGGTTGTTCCAGTTTTGTTTTCGAGTTGTTTCTGGTGATGTTTCTAGCTTAAATATTGCATCTTTTTGTGAGAAAACCAAAAAAGTTCGAACCTTTATGCCAAAGTTTGAAATTTTTTTCACAAAAACCACTAAAGACTTCTACTTTAACGTAAAGATTACGTTTTTGAGTGACTTTTGCAAAGTAAATTGCAAAAGTTCAGGACTTTATCTTCTGAAATCTCTAAAAATTACAACTTTCTTCAAATTTTAAGGCTTTGTATTTAAGAACTTGTCATTTTTGTCTTCATAGTCTTTAAGTTCTTCAAAGTCTTCAAACTTGATAACTTTCTTCATGAAAAACACTTCAAATCATCCCATGGCGATTGATACTAATTGATAAAGATCAAATTATCATACAAAATACTACACTAGAAAGTTTTAGAGACATAGTAGAGAGAGTGGGACGTGGGTAAGGAGGAGAGGAGAGAAGAGAAAGAAAGAAATATTAGATTAGAAAGACAAGAAATCATCAACCCTTAACCCTTCCTTAGCCCTCCTTTCATAGGAAGGAATGAGGGACTAGGAAGCAATTAAGGGTTATTACATATTACAACTTAGTCATTCCCTATTTGCACTATTAAATCCCTACACTATTAAACTTAGATAAATGGCGATGTAATCAACACTTTTCTATATTTCTAACAAAGTGTGTCTATATGACAGAATGCAATGACGAAAAACCAACATCCGACTGAAATGATTTCATGTCAACTTGGGAGTCACGAATTGCAGAAAATAATGAACAAGGCACTGTCCTAGAACGTAGAATTGGAAATTCACTCAAATACTTTTCTCTCTTAATCTGTGCGATGGTCAGTGGTTTCTTCCTTTTCTTCTTCACATCCTATCCCTGCTTTACACGCTTCTTCTTCTTCTTCTTTAAGCGTTTCTCATCTTCCGAGGATGAGGAAGACTCAGAAACTTGCTTCTTCATCTTAGAAAGTTTCTTAGGCTTCGAGACCTTCTCTTCTTCAGACGAAGAATCATAATCAGAAACATGCTTCCATTTCTTAGACTTTGAAACAACGCCCTTCTTCTTACCCTTGGTACTTTTCTTAACCCCCTCCTAAACCTTATTAGTTTCATCAACCTCTTCACTTCCCTTATCCTCTTACTTTCCTTATCGTCTTTACTTTCATGAGCTTCATAGACCTCACCTTCTTAATCAGAAACATCCTCTCCTGCATCATAACCTCTTCATTAGAAACACGCTCATCCACATCATCGCCATCTTCATCAGAAACTACATGTTAATCCTCTACCTCCTCAGGCGCTACATCCTTATCCAATCTCTTCCTTTTTCTAACATTTGATTTGACATGAGCAACTTTCGCTATGACAACACGTTTACATTTGACCAGAGCAGCTTTCGGTTTGACATGAGGTTTCTCTTTTATAACTTCTTTTGATTTCCGTTTAACCTGAGTCTTGGTGTTAGGCTTTAAGGTAGGCTGCTGCACTTTTTTGCAAACTTATTATAAACTGTTTTTTGGTAGTTACTTTTATTTTTTGCAAATCCACGCTTTAAACAGTTGATAGTGACAAATTAAATGTTAATAAACGCAAAAGAATAGCAATATTTTACTACTAATTATCAACTAAGATAAACAATAAAACTTAACATCAACAAAATCACATGTGATTCTTCATAAAAACTACTTTATATCAACATTAAAACTACTTCATCTACTTTAACTAATTTAGCTACTGATTATAAACATAAAAAATACTTAACAAAATACTATCAAATGCCATTTTCTAATCAACAATTACTAAAACCACTTCAATAAACAATAATTTTTTATACTAAAGCTTCTTAAATTAACAATCACATGTGATTCTAAAAAAATAAGTAGTTAACTAATTCTACTACTTACACAAGCAGTCGACTAATCAAAATAAGCGTAAAAATAAGGACTAATCTAAACCGAATCTACTTAATAAATTCATCAAATAAACATACGATTATAAGGCTTATCTACTGATATCTAAGTACAATCAAATGAAAATAAGCATACAAATAACTGAATATAAGTATAAAAATTAACGTAATCAAATAAAAAATGATTGTAACACTTATCTAATACTATTTAAGCATAATCAACTAAAAAATAAGCCTAAAAGCAAAAAAAATTACCTTCCCGGCATTGTCAGCTTTAGTAGATGATGAATCGATATTCGATTTACCCTTCCTCGATGCTATTTCATCATGTAAATCCATTTTTCATACAACTTGGAGGTAAATTAGGGGTTGTTCAATTAGTTAGGGTAGTTGAGATCTATTGAGAGCGTTGAGAGAGTGTGTTTGAGAGAATTAAGGTGATTGAATGAGTGTGTGTGAAAATTATGAGGGTACGGTGAATGAGTATATGTACATGTGTGTGTGTAATCCCACGTTATCCCCGATCAGTTTTTTTTAATTCCAATTAATCTCAGCCATAGGATGAGATGCAGATAGAAGGCCTAGATGTGTTCAGTGGGTCTATGTTGATCTTTTGGCCATATTAATTATGTAGTGATGACATCCAATAACGTCAATTTTATAGCATCATTTATCCCATGTAAATAACCCATTTTGTATAATTATTGCAAGAATTGTTACTTAATCATTTGTATTTGAGAATTGCAGTAATTATGAAGTACTTGGTGAAGATTAGCAAAAAGGCACACATTCTGGAGCTTAAACGAATACATTTGAAGATTACTGTTCTAACAACCAATACGCCGTATCCATCAAAGAAGATATGGCATATCTGTGCATGCACTTCACAAGAAACCACAAAGATACAACGTCCAATACATCATATCCAGGAGAACTCCATACGCGTATTCAATATAAAGTAATAAAATATTCTGGAAGATATCAAACATGGTCCCTACTCCAAGAAACCCCCGATACGCCATATCCATCTCTCTGGATACGCCGTATCGACAAAATTCCAGAAAGTATAAATAGAAAACCTAAAAACGGGTTTTCAGTATGCTTGATCATATTTTCGATACCGTAACCACAAAAGTTGATTTTCAGAAGATAAGAAGAGCATAAGAGGTTAACCAAACCTACTAATTCCATAGGAAACACCTTGTAATCTCCTATACTCTTGTAATCATTCAATTTTTGGTATCATTCGTTTAACTCGGTTAGTTTACCTTGGTTGGATTATTACTTATGTATCGATTACAATGATTAAGGGCTAATACCCTTGGGTATTAGCCATGATTATGAAGATTTAAATGTTTGGTTTGTTTATATCGAATGCTTAATTTATTGTTGATGCATTGTTTATGGTTATCTAATAATTTATTCTTGTTTAACGTACTTTATATATTCGATCCTATCAGTAACTGGATCTAGTGATACGACAAGTTAGATAGATGTCGGGAGTTGCTCTCATATAGTGATTTTAATTTTTAAAAATTTTTTTTTTTTTTTTTCTTTAGATCAAGTAGGTCCACAATTTTATGCCTATCTTTACCTTTGGGATATGTGAACAAGTTGGACTTGCAAGTGACCTAGGATCAACAAATAACGTACTGATTCTTTTGGTGAAGACTTGGACGTAGACTACTAGAATATAAATTTCCATTAAGTAGTAAGTAGGTAAAGTCTCTATGAGCTAGGGTTTAATAAGATCACCATTATTAATCACCTAAGATAGATTATAATTATCAAATAGGATGCTTTATGCGGATACGTTCAATTGTGATAGAATTCTACGTTTCTAGGTTTTAGGAAGAAGTCTCGTCTAAATCTTGGAATGATATGCCACCTCGAGATAAGCATTCATTGCACTAAATAAATAAACCAACGTTTTAATTGGAGTAATCATGGTTAATACAGTTTTCTTATATTTGGCTAGATCGCTCTTCTATCTTTTGCCTGTCTGCTTGCGTGTGCTATTGTGTCTTAAATTGATCTAAGTTACCACAAAACATGTGTCAATCTCTCAAGCTGAAAACACCCCCTTATCCGTTAGAATTAGGATTAACATAGGTTTAGGATAAGTTTTAAATAGAAATAGAATTACGTATTAGTTTATTTTACGTAGTTTTAGTTAACACAATTATTGATAAAATAAAATATTACTTTAGCTCTTATTGATCGACACCTACTTACCAACGAAAACTCAATCTGATCGGGTACACTACCCGTTAAAGTGTTGTTTAGGTAAAGTCGGCAAAATATAAATTTAAAACTGAATACTATAAATTATTCATACACGACAACACAATCAAGTGTTTCGGCGCCGCGCCGGGGGAGTGAAGTTTTAATCTTGAATTTTATTTTTGATTCCTCTTCAATAGACGGAATTCTTATGATTGTTTTAGGTTTTAGTTATATTAGATAAATCTAACAAACTATGTAGAAAAATTATGTTTGATTGTATTATTAGGTTTTGCAGAATCTTATCTTTAATTTTTAGAATGATTATCTATGTAACATTAATTTAATGTAACTGTTATTAACAAATAAGCTCCAATATTATTAATCATTATTAATGGACTACACTTAAATTATCTAGGTCTACAAAATACCTTGGGAGCTATGAATTATTCGTATATGGTGTATTGATACGTAAGTGAGCATCTCAAAACTCTATGCACGAGGACCTCCTTTTATTACTCCAAGGATGTCCTATCGGCTTACTATACTTTCATTAAGTATTGCTTAATTAAAGCGTTTCTGTAATATTACTAACTACATATCGGAGTAAAGCAGTACTAACAAACAGTACTAACTTACACTAGTAGTAGTAACTTTTGTACTAGCAGTACTAACTACTTAGAATATTTTCTTGAGCAGTAGTAACTCTTCAGCAGCATTAACTTCAAGCAGTCTTTGTAATAGTGTAGTAACTTCATAGCAACATGTGCTTTTGTATCAGCAGTAGTAACTACTTAGAATATTTTCTTGAAATTCATGAGCAACACTAACTTTATCAGAGTAATATTAACATAAACTTGAGCAGTAGTAATTCTAACAGCATCAAGAAGACTTTTAATCCCAAAAAATCAACCTATACTTGATTTCTCTTTAAAATCATCAGTTTCGTTCATTTAAGCTTCATCAACACCAAGAGAATGCTTCCAAGCACTTCTTTACTTCTTAAGTTGTTTTATGATGAATTTACAAAGCTGATAAGCCATTTCACTTTTATAATCAATCATAAGCTTCTTTTCCAACATCTGCGAAAGTGTAAGTGGTGCAAGGGGATACTTCTTCTCTACCAACATGTAAATATGCATATGTTGCATCCTTAAGGGATGTACTCTACAGGAGTCATACAACTTCCAACTCAACACTTTGTAGTCTTGTTCATTCCTCCATACATTATCTTCTACCTATGGTTTAAACATTATTTTCAAATCATTCCATAATACCAAATCCAAGTCTTCCACTAGTCTTGTTGACTCATATTTAGCTTTTATCAACTTGTACAGATCTACCAAATCTTCCCTGTCAAAACTTTTAAGCATGTAACTAAAGATCATGTACATTTGAGACTTTCCATCAGCTCTTATTATTTGATAATAGCTTTTTCTTTCTTTTTTATGAATCTTCCAGTCAACAATACTTGGAGACTTAACAACCAAAGGTATAACATCAATTGTTACTTCCTCTTCATCTGGAATGACTTCCATTAACTTTTTAAGCTCTGCTGTTTCTTTGTCATCTTCCACCTTTTGCTTCTTTGTAATCTCATGTGCTAGCTTTGTTCCTGCTCTCTTTTCTTTGCCATCCACCAACTCTGTTCTAAAGTCTTCAAATGTATTTACCCTTTTGAATGCTCTGTCAAACATCTCTTGAATATAATCAAACCCTTTTGACTTCAGATCTTTGAGCTTGTATCCTTCCATGTTCTTTAGGTAAGTACACATTATATTTCTCTGTTGAGTTTTTGTTGGTGGTTTGTTTCTTCATCTTCTGATTTTTTAGCTGCAAATGCTTTCTTCTTTTCTCTATGTGTTGTTGATATAATGTAGCCTATTTCTTCTACAGACAAACTCTTTCTCTGTTCTTGTTTTTTGGGGCTTGCAATCTTTAGCCCAATTGATGATCAGCATCAATCTTTGCCTGTATATCATCCCATGTTTCAATCAAGGCAATATTGGCTTCTTCTTCTTTTTGAGCTTTCTCTCTTGTAAGTCTTTCTTCTTCATCAAATTCAGCTTGTAAATTTAAAGCAGTTTCTTCATCAAGACTGATTTGATCTTTCTTTTTCATAGACTTTACAGGTTCTTCTACCAATATCCCTTTTCCTTTGTCCTGTGATTGACTCTTGCCCTGTAATTTTTGTGAAGATATTGTTCTTGTTGATATACCCTGCTCTCTGAAGGCAACCCCTTTCACCTTGGGCTTTGTACTTTTTAATTCTTGAAGTGCTTGAGCCAAAGTGAGATCATCAGCAGTAGTAGTTGTAGCAGCACTAACAGTTGTTGCAGCGCTAGCAGTACTAACTTTATCACTAGCAGCACTAACTTGAGCATCATCAAAAATTAGCTTGGCAGTATTAATGACCTCAACTACTTCTTCAACAACATTTTCATTTTGCCCTGCAACAAACACCTCCTCACCATTTAAAGCATTCACATCAAACATCTCATTATCAGCATCATCTTGAACATTAACCAGGGTAATGTATTCATCTGCATCAATAGCATCAATCTTCCCCTGTTTGGATGCATCCTCACCCAAACTTCCTTCATCATCAGAGTATTCTACCCTAGCTGTAGCACCAACCTTTCTTAATCTTTTCAGTCCATGAGTTCTTGACCTCTTTTTCTGTTCAAGCTTCTTGACCCTCCTCTTCAAACTAGCAATCTCATTTTGTTGAGTGGTCTTTGTCTTCTCCAAATCAAGAACCTTGTTTTATAAATTGGTACATAATTCCATCAATTCATCAAGTTTAAGTCTATCCTCATCACTTCGAAGTGTGTTACCTCTTGCAAGCAGTGAATCATTGGAATGTTTAGATACATTCTCAAACCTAGGTTGAGCAATAGTATCTCCCATGGCTTCTTGGCACCCAGGACCCCACCTGAAGTAGATTCATTAGGTGTTACCTTGGATTAGGTCTTATCTATGTTACCACTGTCCTACTCTGCTTTTAAGCTAGAAGCAGTAGTGGCAGCCCTCACCAAACTGTCACCCAACTCCTTATGGACAGCCTCATCTGCAACATTCTCAATAGAATCACTAGGCTGAGGTACCTGAGTGTTTTGTCTTGTAGGCTTCCTAGGTTTTTGAGTCTTTTGAGGTTGAGATGTTGATGGTTGAGTAATGGTGGGTGTGTGATGGGGATCAGTTGGAATTGATGAACCTTTACCTAATTTTGCTTGGTTTTGTACCACTATTGTTGGAAATAAAGGTGTTACTCTACCAGAAAAACCTTTTTCTACCCTTCTCATATTTGCAAAAATCTTTTTAGTATGAGAGGGTGCAACATAAATCCTCTTATGAGTTGACAGATCATCAAGTTGTTGTTCCAAAAACACTTGTACAAACCTTGGATACATAAAAAATTTGCCAGACAAATTATCCAAGTTCTTCATCATACTTTCAAAAATGAATTTTGAAAAGTTGAATTTCTGATTTGTAGCTAAGCAGATAATAGCAGATGCCATAGTACTACTAAATTCATTCCATGCAGTAGTCTTTGGACATAGACATTGTAAAATAGTGTGAATCAGAAATTTCCATTGTGGGGAGAAGAATGGTTTATAGAAAGTTAGTTTTTGTGAAACTTTCTCATACCCCATCAATGCAAGTTGTTCAAAAATGGTAGAATTAGGTAAACAATCAATACCATTTTCATCTGCTAGTTGAAGATCTCTTCTAACAGATGATTCAGTGATGATTATCTTCTTGCCATCTACTAGGGCATGTAACTGTGATTCCCCATTGATAGTTTTGACCTTGACAGTAGACCAGAACTGTTCGATGCAAGAAGTATATATTGTAGGATTAACGGTTAATGCATACTTTATAGGGTGTGCATTCAAAAAATCCACAATTTGTTCAAACCCATCACTCTCTATGGGTTTAGACAAAAACACGACCATATTATGAGTATCAGCAAACTTTAGAGTCGCCATTTGTGTTTGGTTTTGATAATGGATGATAAAATTAAGTTAGGGTTTGTAGTTAGAGAGTATTTGAAAGAGTGAAATTGATTAAAGAATCGATTGAAACCCTTAATTGAAGTATTTATAGAAAATACCCTTAACAGCATTAACTTTCACCCAGCAGTAGTAACCTAGCAGTAGTAAGTTATGCCTAGCAGCATTAACTTTGAGTCACGAGCATTAACTCCAATTCCATTCTAAACAGCTTTTCCATCATCAATTTAACACTTTTCTTTGCATTTCCTGCAAAATGTTAGTCCAAAAACCAAGAAACACAAGCCATAGCAATTTTCACAATTGTTACACTATTAATTATACCTAGCAGTGTTAAGTATAACTGTTGATGGAATAATGCCTAAAAACATTATTAATATTTTTCACATCTTTATGTTTTGATAATCACAAAATATAAAAACATTCAATGTAAAATTAAACGTAAACAAGTAATTCGTAGTAAATTTTCATTTCGAAAATTATATCACTTAAAGGTATGAATAAATAAATGCTTAATGCATTTTATGTTCAAAGGAAATTTTTATTCAACCTCACACTTTCCGTGCGATGCACACGGGTTGTGTGCAGTAGTCGTGTGCGTATTGTGTTAATGTCTAAGGTTCGTTAAAAATTAGTTTTAATCGGATGAATCCGTGTATGAATGTAATAGAAAATAGGTTAGTTACAACGGAATGTTGTTACTACATAGAATATAAACGTTTGAGAGCTGGAATGGGAGAACTCAAAGTTGATTATGGAGTTACTGAATCAGTTTTATAAAACCGAGACTTGAGCTTACGTCAAACCATTTCGTGATTAAAATTGCTACTTTTATTACATTTTTCTTCAACGGCAAAAAAATAGATGGTATTCAATAACTAAGTGAAAAGATGAAATAAGTTTATCAATAAATAACAACTTGAATAAATTAGTATAG